>JABMCL010000638.1:32500-40000 GCA_018857735.1 Alviniconcha marisindica
CGAACTCACACGCATACGCGATTGCAGGGATGCGTGCGCCCCCCCTCCTCCCGCCCCCCCCCCCACCCCCCCCCCACCCCCATACGCACACAGACAAGCATCTCTCTCTGTCTCTGTCTCGCGCTGTCTCTGTCTGTCTGTCTTTCTCTGTCTGCCTATCTCTGTCTCTGTCTGTCTGTCTGTCTGTCTGTCTGTCTGTCTGTCTGTCTGTCTCTCTCTCTCTCTCTCTCTCTCTCTCTCTCTCTCCTCTCTCTCTCTCTCTCTCTCTCTCTCTCTCTCTCTCTCTCTCTCTCTCTCTGTGTACATGTGTGCGTGAATGAATGCACAGCGGTAGCACACTGAACACGTGCTGTGCAAAACACATTCCCGCTGTCTGTGAAAGACCTCCTCCTCCTCCTCCTCCTCACAACAATCACCGTTGTACCTGTTGGACGGTTTCAGATGGAGCAGGAGCTGGAGTTCCTCCGCGAGGAGGTCCGCACCAAGTCCGCCTGCGTGCAGCGCCTGCAGACCTCGCTCTACGACCAGCAGGTGCGCGCCAACCTGGCGGTGGTGGCTCTGCGCACGCAGCTGCGGCAGAAGGACCGCGACGTGCGGCAGCTGCGCGGCGAGCACGAGCAGCGCATGTCGGCCATGCTGTCGCACCTGCTCTACCTGGAGGGCCAGATGCGGCAGGAGCAGCGGCAGGTGCTGGCCGTGCTGCACGACAAGGACGACGTCATCCGCCGCCAGAAGTCCGCCATCGAGGACCTGGCCTCCAAGAACGCCAAGCTGCTCGCCGCCCTGAAAGAGGTTCACGGCTACTCCGGCGGCAACGGCATCTCCTCCCCGCACACACCCAGCACAGCCACGGGGAACGCGGGCGGGGTCGGGGAGGCAAGGGCGGACGGGGTAGGGGTAGGGGTCGCCACCCCCCAGCCCGTGGTCCTCCGCAACAAGGACAAGAGCCAGAAGGTCCGGTTCAGCTCCATGAAGGACAAGTTGAGGCGCCACAAGAGCAGCTTGGAGCTTCACCGCCCGGCTTCCCTGGAAACCCTTCTGGAATCCGCGCATCGCTACGGAAGCCAGGAGAACCTGTCCGATGGCGGCGGTGCTGGCGGCTTGGTGTCTGGAACGTCAGCTCGCGGTGGAGGCGGAGGGACAGGGCTGGGCACGGAGGGGCTGTGCAGCGACGAGCTGAAGAAGTCCAGGCTCCAGGAACGCAAGGAGAGGTGCAAGAGCCTCGTCGACTACCCGCCCCGCCTCAACGACCTACCCGAGGTGTCGAGCGAGGTGGAGAAAGGCCGGGCCGAGCCTCCCCTGACCGACCCGCTCCACGAACAGTCCCTCCGCTCCCCGATCTCCCCGCACCACCCCAACTCGCCGCCAGGGGGCGTGCGCGAGGACAGCGACGTGGAGGAGGAGGAGGAGGAGGAGGAGGAGCTCTCCTCCGCGGGCGAGTACAAGAAAGGGAAGAAGCAGTACGGTGAACTGGCCAAGTCCACCTCCATGCCGCAGTCGCTGTCGTCCGCGTCGGGCGCGTCGGAAGGCCTGCAGGCCAGCGTTAAGGAGCGGCCCCACTCGCTGTCCGGCGCGGAGCTCAGCCTGAACATGGACAAGATGACCATGCTGCCCATGGAGCGCGTGTCGCTCAACCCCAGCCCCACCAGCCTGCTTCCGCCGGGCGGGTCCGAGTCCAGCCCCTTCAAGAGCTTCAAGAACGTGTTCCGGCGCCGCAACAGCAAGCAGCGCAGCAAGAAGCGCCCCGTGTCCCTGGGCCAGCAGACGAACCAGGAGTACCACGAGGCGCTTAAGGAGCACTTCAAGAAGTACGACCTGTCCTGAGGGTAGCACCGCCTTCAAGGAGTGTACGACTTGTGAGGGTAGCGCCTCAAGGACTCTAGACTTGTCGTGAGGGTAGCGCCTCAAGGAGTGTACGATTTGTCGTGAGGGTAGCACCGCCTCAAGGAGTGTACGATTTGTCGTGAGGGTAGCGCCACCTCAAGGAGTGTACGATTTGTCGTGAGGGTAGCGCCACCTCAAGGAGTGTACGATTTGTCGTGAGGGTAGCGCCACCTCAAGGAGTGTACGATTTGTCGCGAGGGTAGCGCCTCAAGGAGTGTACATGTGAGGGTAGCACCGCCTCAAGGATAAGTACGACTTGTCCTGAGGGTAGCACCGCCTCAAGGACTGTACGTTTTGTCGTGAGGGTAACGCCTCAAGGAGAAGTACGACTTGTGAGGGTAGCACCGCCTCAAGGAGTGTACGACTGGAGTGGTTTGTAGGGACTGAGGACAGCCTGAAGTAGTACAACCTGTCGTGAGGATACAAACGCCAGAAGGAGTACGACATTTAGTCAAGTAGGAGTGCCTCAAGGAGTACGATTTTTGTCATGAGGGTAGGACCGCCTTAAGGAGTGTACGACTGAGGGATGCAGGGACTGGGGAGCATCTGAAGTAGTACAAGTTGTAGTGACGAAAGAAACGCCCCAAGAAGTACAACTTGCCATGAGGTAGAAGCCCCGGAAGGAGTACCACTTTTAGTCAAGTAGGAGTGCCTCTAGAAGTACGATTTGTCGTGAGGTAGAAGCGCCTGAAGTAGTACACCTGGTGAGGATAGAAGCGCCTCTAGAAGTGCTACTTGTCGTCAGGTAGAAGTGCCTCTAGAAGTACTACCTGACCTGAGGTAGAAGCGCCTGAAGTAGTATGGTTTATGAGATAGGAGCGCCTTTGGAACTACGACTTGTTTGCGAGGTGGAGTGTACGACTCAAGGAGTGCACGAGTTGTGAGGTGGGAGCACCTGAAGTAGTGCAGCTTGTGAGATAGGAGCACATCAGGTAGTACAACTTGCCAGGTAGGAGCGCTCCGAAAGGTACGACTGGTCGTGATATAGGAGCGTTTGAAGGAGTGGGACTTGTCCTAAGGTGGGACTGGGAGCGCCTGAAGTAGAACAACTTGTGAGGATAGAAGCGCCCCTAGAAGTACGGCTTGTTGTGAGGTCGGGAGCTCCCGAAAGAGTACCTCTTGTGAGGTAGGAGCGCTTCAAAAGGTACGACTTGTCGTGGTATACGAGCACTTGAAGGAGTGACTTGTCGTGGTATACGAGCACTTGAAGGAGTGACTTGTCGTGGTATACGAGCACTTGAAGGAGTGACTTGTCGTGGTATACGAGCACTTGAAGGAGTGACTTGTCGTCAGGAAAGAGCAGCTCACGGCACGACTTGTGAGGTTGGTGCCCTTCAGACAGCACGACTTGTTGTGAGGTTGGTGCCCTTCAGACGGCACGACTTGTTGTGAGGTTGGTGCCCTTCAGACGGCAACTTGTGAGATTGGGCCTTAGAACTGGCACGAGACTTAGAGGATTACTGCAGGCTCAGACAGTGCACGACTTGTGAGGTTGGTGCGATTCAGACAGCACGACTTGTTGTGAGGTTGGTGCCCTTCAGACAGCACGACTTGTGAGGTTGGTGCCCTTCAGACGGCACGACTTGTGAGGTTGGTGCGATTCAGACAGCACGACTTGTTGTGAGGTTGGTGCGATTCAGACAGCACGACTTGTGAAATAGGAAGGCCTCAAGAAGCACTGCGTTCGCGAGGAACGATCACTTCCGTAAGTGCAACTTGTCATGATGTAGGAGCACTTAAGGAGTACTACCCGATGCAGGAGCACTTAAGGATTACTACCTGCGAATCGGGAGCGTCAGAGGAAGTGTTACGTGTTACTTGAGGTACGATGAAAGCACTCCAGGGAGTACTTTTTGTGACGGAGGAGCACCTGTTCTGCCTCTGTGGGCATGGTCCTGTGCTGTTTGTTGACACGGCTGTCGGTGTGTAGCTGTGTGGTGGATCTGCGTGAGGCAGGAACGCTTGAAAGAGCACGGCTTGCTGTGTTAGTTAGGGGCAATCCAAGAAACACGCCTTGGCGTTAGTTAGGGGCAATCCAAGAAACACGCCTTGGCGTTAGTTAGGGGCGATCCAAGAAACACGCCTTGGCGTTAGTTAGGGGCAATCCAAGAAACACGCCTTGGCGTTAGTTAGGGGCGCCATAGATGCAAGCGTACAGCTGGTGAGCTTGGAACTCCAGACGGTACGAGCGTGACTTGTCCGCTGGTACAGCCTTGTGATTCGGCTGTGTTTCGGCAACAAATGGTGTGCATACCAGACACAGTTTTAACAACAGTCAGAACTATTTATTCGTGTATATATATATATATGTTTGTTGATTTCTTTTACCACTTTTGCCCCCATATCTTGGCATGATCGTGTGCAGCTCGCAGAACTGTATATAGTTGATTTAGTTGTGTGGATATGTATATTATAGTATGGCTGACAAAGGTGTTGAAACTAAACCAGATCCAGAACCAGCATGCTTTCCGGTGTATTCAGACTCGTGCCGTATTCAAGAAAAAGACAACAACAAAACAATGACGTGCACAGCATGTGAAAGACGGATGTGCGGCCTACTTTACAGAACTTAAACCTGCTATGTTACGATCGACACTTTACGGACCTGTTGTGTTACGATCGACACTTAACGGACCTGTTGTGTTACGATCGACACTTAACAGACCTGCTGTGTTACGATTGACACTTAACAGACCTGCTGTGTTACGATCGACACTTTGCAGATCTGCTTTGTTACGATCTGTTGAATTCAAGTTGTTTGTAGAGCTCAGTGACCGAGTTAGGCGCAAACCTGCTGCGTTGTGATCGGCTTCACACACATGTCTGTTGAATTACGATCGACACTGCACAGGCCCGCTGGTTACTGTCGATACCACACAACCCACGCTCCGGGCCTCGCTTTCCGGCACCCTTCCTCCAAATTCTGCCGTAATTGGTTACGCCATTGAAGGGGCACTCATCTCCACAGGTTCGTCTGCGGACATAGTTTCTTTAAGCCTGTCACGCCGTCAGCGTCAATAGAATCCAGCTTTATTGCCAAGTGTCAGTGCAATTGCAGTATGAATGTTTTGTGGTGCCAAATACACTTCACACATTCACGGCTAAAAGTTTGCGAAATGTTTGAGTGTTACCTAAGACCACGGACTGTAGACTGATATACCGTGGACTGAGTAGCTACTGTCTTTGCTAAGACTGTGGAAGCAACAGAGCATCGAATCACGCACGCACTTACGGCATTAGGCTTGTCCGCTCCGGGTAAAAAAACAAAAGGTTCCGTCTCGATTCGAACGGTCTTGGGTTTATTTGTGCTAGCGTAAACATTGCCAACGGTTATGGGAGAAACGCGGCCTGACACAATTTGAGTCGTCTGTGTTGTTGCAGACTTACAGCCATTTGAGTACCAACGAAAAACTGCCCGTTAACTGACAGGTTTTTGGAGACCTAGGTCGTAACCAGTTTTGGTCGTAACCAGTTTTGGTCGTAACCAGTTATGGCAGTGGCGGAAGGAAGGACGTCCTAAACTGATGCTTAGGGGAGTTTGCATGTACACAACTTTCTCAGACCGCCATCTTTTTACCACAAAGCGACTGATCTGAGCTTGTTTCAAGGAGCTCTTTTCGTGTGTTTTTTTCTGTTTTGTTTTTCTTTTTCTTCGTTGCTATTGTTGTTGGTCGATAATTTGACCCTTACTTGATGTCGCCACAATTCCATTTGCCGAGTCGTCCGTGCCAGCAGTTTCCTTGCGGCGCTTCGAATGACAGTGCACTTGAACCAAGATTCGTTGACCACTGATGTGAACCACAGTGTGCGACCTCTCTGTGACTTGGCTTGGAATTAATCATGTGTTTTCCGCTTAAGCAGTTACCTGGATGTGCCAGAAATTCGGACTTGTCCAAGTCTTAAAAAACTCTCGCATCGTCTCTCTGCGAGAAATGTTGAAGCGTTGTGGATGGTATTTGGGTCACCGTTGTTGGATAGCTCCAGGATATGGTCGTATGAACTGTGTGATTGAAGTGTTTGGACTTTCTACGTGTCTTTGTAATAATATCTAATGAACTTGACGAGGCCACGTCATGGTGTTTTTTGTTTTTGTTTTTTTTAAATCTTCCCGCGGGGTACATTGTATGCTAGTACACGGATTTAGTTTATGCGTTGGTGTGGTTTGTTTATTTATTTTTGCTTTCGTGATTCACATGGGAACAAAACAAGGAGAGGACAAACTGACTGAATCAGATCCGCACATTTTGGTATGCTTATGCCTCTGCCAATATTAAAAGTCTTGTGTTTGTGTGGAAATTCCAGATAATGTCGACAGCCTACCAAGAGCACTGCTGGACCCCTGTATCTTTCCATTTTTCTTGTGGTTCTTCTGGTTCTGGTTCTTCTCATTTTGAGCACTTGCTATCATGTATATATATATATATATTATGCCCTTGTTGGTCCGGAGTTTGGGGTCCCCCCCCCCCCCCGACTCCCCCCCCCCCCCCCCCCCCCCCCCCCACCCTCTCTCACTCTCTGCGCCATCCCAGGAATTAGCGATTCATGGGGTTTTCAGTTAATGAGGATTTTGCAGTTTGCTGTTCACACATTGTATTGCGGTAAATTTAGGTTGGCTCTCTCTCTCTCTCTCTCTCTCTCTCTCTCTCTCTCTCTCTCTCTCTCTCTCTCTCTCTCTCTCTCTCTCTCTCTCTCTCTCTCTCTCTCTCACACACACACACACACACACACACACACAGGTTCCTTTTTTCACTCTCTGTCTGTCTGTCTGTCTGTCTGTCAGTCTCTCTCTCTCTCTCTCTCTCTCTCTCTCTCTCTCTCTCTCTCTCTCTCTCTCTCTCTCTCTCTCTCTCTCTCTCTCTCTCTGAGCATGTCCGTGTATACATAATTCAGCAACACAGTCAATTACCGACCCTTTGAGTCTGTGATAAGTGGTATCGATTTTTAAACAAGAAATGTTACCGAGAGTTTTTTCTTTTTTTCTTTTTCTTTTTCTTTTTCTTAAAGTACGAACCACCAGATTTTGTTCTGCGTTTTAAAACACCAGTTCAGCAGTTCTTGTACTGTGGAAATGCCAGGCTATTGATTCATTTTCGTGTGCATGCAGTTGTCTGGATTGAACTGCTTTTAGGAACTGTTTTCGAAATGCCTTTGACATTATCGTCGGATTCTAGCGCACTGTGGCAATTTCGTTGCGAAGAAGATAGTCTGGTTTTCTATGGAGGTGGCAGGATTAGATGATCAGGTTTGCATTTCGTTGTGTTGACCTAAAGGAGAGTGTTGCTTTATGTCTGCTCCTGGTGGAAGTTAGACACCTTAGTCGTGCCCTGCAAAGCTGTGCGTTTTTACAGAACCGAACTGAACAGTGATCATATGTCTGTGCTTAATCGTGCTTATAATTTTTGTTTGTGGTATTATCGTGTTTATTTGTGTTTGTAGTATAGCAAGGACTGGCTGTTAGATAGGTCCAAATGGACCTAACGCTACTATCCTTGAGTATTAAAGTTTTCGAGTTCGAGTTCTCTCTCTCTCTCTCTCTCTCTCTCTCTCTCTCTCTCTCTCTCTCTCTCTCTCTCTCTCTCTCTCTCTCTCTGTTTGTCTGTATCCCTCGACACAAAC
>JABMCL010000638.1:50000-65000 GCA_018857735.1 Alviniconcha marisindica
GGGAGGGAGAGGGAGGGAGGCAGAGAGGGAGGGAAGGAGAGAGAGGGAGGGAGGGGGAGAGAGAGGGAGAGAGAGAGGGGGGGGCAGGGAGGGAAAAGAGAGGGGGAGAGAGAGGAGTGGAGAGAGGAGAGAGAGAGGGGGGTGGGAGGGAGGGTGAGAAAGAGAAGGAGAGAGGGGGGAGGAGGGAGGAGAAAGAGAGGGAGAGGAGAGGGGGGGAGGGAGGGAGGAGAAAGAGAGAGGGAGGGAATAACACCGCGGGCGTGCGTGTCTGTGCAGAAAGAAATGAAGAGAACAACAACAAAACAAAAACCAAACAAGAAAAGGAGGGGATGAGTACGTGGTGGTGGGCGGTGGGGTGGGGGGCGGGGGGGTCGTGAGGGGGCTTAATCAAATGAACACGGCCTCACCTCTCTTTCCGTCTCCATAGCAGATGAAGTCAAAGGCAGCCACACCCACATCGTAGAGCAGTCGCTTGGGACCGGATACGTTACAGGTGGACAGCGAACTCTTCAGGCACCCACGGTGGACCGGATATTTCCTGGAACAAATACCCACCCACCTGTCAGCGACCCACGTCACTTTACCCGTATCCGGTCCCGCCCCGTCTTGTTTGGGTCATGTTTTTGTTGTACCGTCTTCGGTATGGCTGGATTGTGTGCTACTGCTAACGTGTACTACTGCTATCGTGTGCTACTGCTACTGCTACCGTGTGCTACTGCTACCGTGTACTACTGCTATCGTGTGCTACTGCTATCGTGTGCTACTGCTACTGCTACCGTGTGCTACTGCTACCGTGTGCTACTGCTATCGTGTACTACTGCTACTGCTATCGTGTACTACTGCTATCGTGTGCTACTGCTATCGTGTGCTACTGCTACTGCTATCGTGTACTACTGCTACTGCTATCGTGTACTACTGCTATCGTGTACTACTGCTACTGCTATCGTGTGCTACTGCTATCGTGTACTACTGCTATCGTGTGCTACTGCTATAAATAACCCTATGTGGTTGACCTGGCTGAAAGCACCAACTGACTAACTGACTAACTAACTGTTATTGTTATCATTGCTTTTCACAGTTGCACTGCCGGGTTGACTGGGCGTAAAACACCAACTTACCTACCTACCTACTTTTCATAGTTACTTCCATTACTGTGTTAGAATGGCATAGGGCTCCATGCCAATTACCCACCTTCTACCCCCTCTGCGCTCAGTTTTGTGTAAATACCGCTGAAGTCAGTCACCCGTAGACAGTCATCAGCTAAATGTCAGCCCCTCGCAAACATCCGTCAGCTACCAGCGGAATGACACGACCATGGTCAACGCATTTTGTGCGTGGACCTGACAGTGAATGCTAAGGTCATGCAGTCTCTTCAGATTTCCACCAAGAACCAGCAGAACATGCTTGCTGGTTAGGGTGGTGCCATTCTGCTGGTTGCTGATGCTTGCTGGCTAGGGTGGTGCCATTCTGCTTGTTGCTGAACCTGGACAGCCCAGTTAAGACCAGAGCATGAATGCTGAGGTCAGCCAGTGACCGGCAGATGTCCATCAGTAACCCTAGCCAAACAAGCAAGCCCACGAACCTGGACAGCCCAGTTAAGACCAGAGCATGAATGCTGAGGTCAGCCAGTGACCGGCAGATGTCCATCAGTAACCCTCGCCAACAAGCAAGCCCACGAACCTGGACAGCCCAGTTAAGACCAGAAACTGAATGCTGAGGTCAGCCAGTGACCGGCAGATGTCCATCAGTAACCCTCGCCAACAAGCAAGCCCACGAACCTGGACAGCCCAGTTAAGACCAGAGCATGAATGCTGAGGTCAGTCAGTGACCGGCAGATGTCCATCAGTAACCCTCGCCAACAAGCAAGCCCACGAACCTGGACAGCCCAGTTAAGACCAGAAACTGAATGCTGAGGTCAGTCAGTGACCGGCAGATGTCCATCAGTAACCCTCGCCAACAAGCAAGCCCACGAACCTGGACAGCCCAGTTAAGACCAGAAACTGAATGCTGAGGTCAGTCAGTGACCGGCAGATGTCCATCAGTAACCCTCGCCAACAAGCAAGCCCACGAACCTGGACAGCCCAGTTAAGACCAGAAACTGAATGCTGAGGTCAGTCAGTGACCGGCAGATGTCCATCAGTAACCCTCGCCAACAAGCAAGCCCACGAACCTGGACAGCCCAGTTAAGACCAGAAACTGAATGCTGAGGTCAGTCAGTGACCGGCAGATGTCCATCAGTAACCCTCGCCAACAAGCAAGCCACGAAGCTGCACAGCCCAAGACGAGAGGCCGCTGGCTGTGGTGACTCACCTGCAGACGTCCAGCAGCAGAGCGTCGACGTTGCGGTGGAAGACGAAGCGGAGGAGGGAGGTGAGGAGGTCTTGGTGAGCGGAACTCAGGCACTGGGACGCCGAAAGGGTACTGCAGTTCTGCTTCGATCCTTCGTCCGTTGCTGCAACACGTTCGTCACAGGTACGGCTACAATTAATTCATCACTTCAAGGTGGAGAGGGTTCGTGGTGTCTGTAGTCTTTGTAGTTTTACCTTTTTGTTTCTGTGTCTGTTTGTCTGTCTGTCCGTCTGTCCGTCCGTCTCGCCCACCTCTCTCTCTACCACCTCTCTCCCTCCGTCCCTTGTTCTCTCTCTCTCTCTCTCTCTCTCTCTCTCTCTCTCTCTCTCTCTCTCTCTCTCTCTCTCTCTCTCTCTCTCTCCTTGCAGTGTGTGTGCGTGCGTGCGTGCGTGCATGCGTGCGTGCGTGTGTGTGTGTGTGTGTGTGTGTGTGTGTGTTGGTATGATAATGTGTGTGTGTGTGTGTGTGTGTGTGTGTGTGTGTGTGTGTGTGCACGCGCGCGGCAGAGAGGAGATATAGAAAGAATGTGATGTACGCTGCTGAGACAAAAACAAAAGAAACAAAAACTCGTATGCGTACCTTCTGAACCGGCGGCAACCATCGTCGTTATTGCTGTCATCATCGTCGTCGTTGACGTTGACGCAGTCGTTGTGCTGGTAAACGGTGTCTGGGTTGTAGCTGCACTTGTTGGTGCTTCAGTGGTGGTGGTTGTCGTTGGTGCTTCAGTGGTGGTGGTGGTTGTTGGTGCTTCGGTGGTAGTTGTGGTAGTGCTTGTTGCTTCAGTGGTGGTTGTCGTTGGTGCTTCAGTGGTGGTGGTGGTGGTTGGCGCTTCAGTGGTGGTGGTGGTGGTTGGTGCTTCAGTGGTGGTGGTGGTTGTTGGTGCTTCAGTGGTGGTGGTGGTTGGCGCTTCAGTGGTGGTGGTGGTTGTTGGTGCTTCAGTGGTGGTGGTGGTTGTTGGTGCTTCAGTGGTGGTGGTGGTGGTTGGTGCTTCAGTGGTGGTGGTGGTGGTTGGTGCTTCAGTGGTGGTAGTTGTCGTTGGTGCTTCAGTGGTGGTGGTGGTGGTGGTTGGTGCTTCAGTGGTGGTGGGGTCTTGGTCCAGTGGTGGTGGTGGTGGTTGGCGCTTCAGTGGTGGTAGTTGTCGTTGGTGCTTCAGTGGTGGTAGTTGTCGTTGGTGCTTCAGTGGTGGTGGTGGTCGTTGGTACTTCAGTGGTGGTTGTGGTTGGTGCTTCAGTGGTGGTGGTGGTTGGTGCTTCAGTGGTGGTGGTTGTCGTTGGTGCTTCAGTGGTGGTAGTTGTCGTTGGTGCTTCAGTGGTGGTGGTGGTTGTTGTTGGTGCTTCAGTGGTGGTGGTGGTTGTTGGTGCTTCAGTGGTGGTAGTTGTCGTTGGTGCTTCAGTGGTGGTAGTGGTTGGTGCTTCAGTGGTGGTGGTGGTGGTTGGTGCTTCAGGGTGGTGTGCTTGCGTTGGTGCTTCAGTGGTGGTGGTGGTGGTTGGTGCTTCAGTGGTGGTGGTGGTGGTTGGTGCTTCAGTGGTGGTGAGTGTCGTTGGTGCTTCAGTGGTGGTGGTGGTTGTTGTGGTGTTCAGTGTGGTGGTGGTTGTTGGTGCTTCAGTGGTGGTAGTTGTCGTTGGTGCTTCAGTGGTGGTAGTGGTTGGTACTTCAGTGGTGGTGGTGGTGGTTGGTGCTTCAGTGGTGGTAGTTGTCGTTGGTGCTTCAGTGGTGGTGGTGGTTGTTGGTGCTTCAGTGGTGGTAGTTGTCGTTGGTGCTTCAGTGGTGGTGGTGGTGGTTGGTGCTTCAGTGGTGGTGGTGGTGGTTGGTGCTTCAGTGGTGGTGGTGGTTGTTGGTGCTTCAGTGGTGGTAGTTGTCGTTGGTGTTTCAGTGGTGGTGGTGGTGGTTGGTGATTCAGTGGTGGTGGTGGTTGTTGGTGCTTCAGTGGTGGTAGTTGTCGTTGGTGCTTCAGTGGTGGTGGTGGTGGTTGGTGCTTCAGTGGTGGTGGTGGTCGTTGGTGCTTCAGTGGTGGTAGTGGTTGGTGCTTCAGTGGTGGTAGTTGTCGTTGGTGCTTCAGTGGTGGTGGTGGTTGTTGGTGCTTCAGTGGTGGTGGTAGTGGTTGGTGCTTCAGTGGTGGTGGTTGTGGTTGGTGCTTCAGTGGTGGTGGTGGTGGTTGGTGCTTCAGTGGTGGTAGTTGTCGTTGGTGCTTCAGTGGTGGTAGTTGTCGTTGGTGCTTCAGTGGTGGTGGTGGTGGTTGGCGTTGGTACTTCAGTGGTGGTTGTCGTTGGTACTTCAGTGGTAGTTGTTGGTGCTTCAGTGATGGTGGTTATGGTTGGTGCTTCAGTGGTGGTGGTGGTTGTTGGTGCTTCAGTGGTGGTGGTTGTCGTTGGTACTTCAGTGGTGGTGGCAGTCGTTGGTGCTTCAGTGGTGGTGGTTGTCGTTGGTGCTTCAGTGGTGGTGGTTGTCGTTGGTGCTTCAGTGGTGGTAGTTGTTGGTGCTTCAGTGGTGGTGGTTGTCGTTGGTGCTTCAGTGATGGTGGTTGTGGTTGGTACTTCAGTGATGGTGGTTGTCGTTGGTGCTTCAGTGGTGGTGGTTGTCGTTGGTACTTCAGTGATGGTGGTTGTCGTTGGTGCTTCAGTGATGGTGGTTGTCGTTGGTGCTTCAGTGGTGGTGGTGGTGGTTGGCGCTTCAGTGGTGGTGGTTGTCGTTGGTACTTCAGTGATGGTGGTTGTCGTTGGTGCTTCAGTGATGGTGGTTGTCGTTGGTGCTTCAGTGGTGGTGGTGGTGGTTGGCGCTTCAGTGGTGGTGGTAGTGGTTGGTACTTCAGTGGTGGTTGTCGTTGGTACTTCAGTAGTGGTGGTTGTCGTTGGTACTTCAGTGGTTGTCGTTGTCGTTGGTACTTCAGTGGTGGTTGTCGTTGGTACTTCAGTGGTTGTCGTTGGTACTTCGGTGGTGGTTGTCGTTGGTACTTCGGTGGTGGTTGTCGTCGGTACTTCAGTGGTGGTTGTCGTTGGTACTTCAGTGGTGTTTGTCGCTGGTACTTCAGTGGTTGTCGTTGGTACTTCAGTGGTTGTCGTTGGTACTTCGGTGGTGGTTGTCGTTGGTACTTCGGTGGTGGTTGTCGTTGGTACTTCAGTGGTGTTTGTCGTTGGTACTTCAGTGGTGTTTGTCGTCGGTACTTCAGTGGTTGTCGTTGGTACTTCAGTGGTTGTCGTTGGTACTTCAGTGGTTGTCGTTGGTACTTCAGTGGTTGTCGTTGGTACTTCGGTGGTGGTTGTCGTTGGTACTTCGGTGGTGGTTGTCGTTGGTACTTCAGTGGTGTTTGTCGTTGGTACTTCAGTGGTGTTTGTCGTTGGTACTTCAGTGGTTGTCGTTGGTACTTCAGTGGTTGTCGTTGGTACTTCAGTGGTGGTTGTCGTTGGTACTTCAGTGGTTGTCGTTGGTACTTCGGTGGTGGTTGTCGTTGGTACTTCGGTGGTGGTTGTCGTTGGTACTTCAGTGGTGGTTGTGGTCGGTGCTTCAGCGGTAGTTGTGACAGTGGCTGGTGCTACAGTGGAGGTGGGCGGGACATTCGTGGCATTTATTACCACAGTGGAGTCTGCAGAGGCCGCAGCTGTCGTGGTGAACAATGATGGATCATTCGTCTGCTGATACTGCTCAGTATCATTAACCCCCTCTTGAACACCGGTGCCGTAGACCTCAGTCTCCTGCTGCTCTTGAACACCGGCCGCTGTTGTCATCAGCGGTGGCGGAGGAACCGTTTGCTGTTCTTGCTGTTGCTGTTGTTCAGCATCAGTTCCATTGGCCTCAGTCTCCTGCTGTTCCTGAACACTGGCCACCGTTGTGGCGACCACCAGTGATGGTGGCAGCGTCTGCTGCTGCTGCTGCTGTTGCTGTTGCTGTTGTTCAGCATAAGTTCCATTGTCGTTGGTGGTCAGAGTTACGAACGGAGGCAGGGTGATGCTTTCTTGCTGTTGCTGCTGCTGCTGCGGCTGTGCGTCTTGGGTCGTCGGTGGCGCAGTGGTTACGCCGGTGGGTGCAGCGTGACTCTTTGACACTGAAAGAAATAAGCGAAGCGTTATCGTATGCGGTAGCCTTTTTATAGTCTTTTTTTCTTTTTCTTTCTCAAATAGTTCATGAACGTTTGCTGGAAATTTGGGTAGCAAAAGCAGTTTCTACCACTGTGTGCTGTATTTTCGTGTGTCCAAACAATGGCGCGTTAAAGCTGTCAGCGTTTGGGTCTTCAACGTTTTAGTTCTCCGACACACAAAAAAGCTTGATCTTTCTTTGTTTCTTCTCTTTCTTTCTCTCTTTCTTCCTTTCTTTCTTTTCTTCCTTTTTATTTTATTTTTATCTTTCTGTCTTCTTTCTTTCGTGTCTTTCTTTCTTTGTTCTCTAATCTGTCTTCTTTCTTTCATCTCTTTGCACGAAGTGACATGGTGCATTGTTGTATGGTGTACACAGAACTTTCGCCGAGACGGCAGCAGTTTCGTGTGGCACCAGCCATGTCAGCGCTGTAAGTACACCACTTCGGTGGATATTCAAAAACGCGCTATGAAAAACTATTCACTCATGTAGAATCACATGCGAGCTCAGTGAGTCTGCTCGAGAGCGGAGAACAGCGCTATATAAAGCGATCAACAACAAATCAGTCATTCATAGTTCAGGAGCTGTGTGAGAGTCGAGGTGGACGTCCTGGACTGTCCGTCCTAACGAGCCTTCTGGTTTCCGTGGACGTAAAGATTTATTGCACCGTGCTTCGGCATTGGTCACAACTTGTCCCTAATATGTCAACTGACATCTGAGGACATAAAGCATCACTTCATCATCATCTCTTCTTCTTTTTTTTCCCTTTTTTTTTTTTTTTTTCCTTTTCCCCCCCCCCTATCTCTTATAAAAACAATCATCATCATCATCATCGTCGTCTCTTTTTTTTCTTCTTTTTTTTCAGTCTTCTTTCTGTCATGCTACTGCAGTAACACGGGGGTCGAACGGATACCGAAATAAGAGTCAGCACAGAAAGTTGACCCTGGAGAAGAAAATTTTCCCGCCGCTCCTGCCGGGACTCGAAACCGGGACCTTTTGACACGAGTCCGTTGTTCTAACCACTGAGCCATCCCCGTTCATGTGGGCCTTTTTCTTTTCTTTTCTTTCTTCTTTTTTTCTTTTTTTCTTTTCTTCTTCTTCCTATTTCAATTAATCTTGTGAAACATTGTTGGTTTTGCGTTGTGCATCTTCCTTCTTTTTTTAATTCTATTTTTTTAACCGTGAAACTGGATGACGTAAAACTGAGTGGAAGCTGTTGAAATTAAACCCGCTGTAGACAGTGTGGTGTCTTATCAGCGTCAACGCCAGCACTGTAACCTCACATACCTGCCGGCAACAACGGTTCTGTGTTGACGGTGTGGTGACGCAGTCTGTGGACGGCATAAACCCAGTGCTCGGGTTTGGCAAGCGACAGATAAGATGCAGTTGCACCTGTTAAACTCCTACCCGGTTTCTTTTAGGAAAACCCCAACTCTGTTGATCAGATTGTGTGACCAGCGTTTGTACTTCGAAAATAGGAACACAAGGAATACGTTATTAAGTTGCAGAAGTCGAACTTGTACCCGCTTGCTTTTGAAAGAAAAAGAAAAGAAGAAAAAAAAGGCGCACACACACACGCACACACGCACACAGACACACACACAGACACACACACACACACACACACACACACACACACACACACACACACACACACACACACACACACACACACACGCACGCACGCACACGCACACACGCGCACACACATACACACACACACACACACACACACACACATACACACACACACACACACACACACACACACATTCTGTACATCAGATTGTGTGGTTAGTGTTTTACTTCCACTTGTTCTTTATGTGTTATACCTCCTTCTGTTTTGTGTTCACCTTAATTTAACTACAAATTAGGAAAATAAGGAATTATGATTCAGTTGCACCAGTCAGACTTGTACCCGATTGCTTTTGAAAAGAAACCTGTACATCAGACTGTGTGGCCAGTGTCTGTACTTCGATAATACGGAAACACCGAGATCCTTTAATTTGTGTCAGTTTCGGTCCATTTCCAAATCGAATCAAATGTGTTAGCTGTGCTGACAGCGGTAGCAGAAACACATCTAATGTATTAATGTTTGTGCCATTTAATTTCAGTGACATCGTAACAGCCATTTTTCACATCTAATCGAATGCAGCGGCAGGTGTAGAATGACACTGAGAAATCAGATCCAAACACATACAAGGTTAAAATAAAGTAACACTGAGAAATAAGATTCAAACACATAAAAGTTTAAAAGAAAGTAACACTGAGAAGTAAGATCTAAACACATAAAAGGTTAAAATAAAGTAACACTGAGAAATAAGATCCAAACACATAAAGGGTTAAAATAGATCAGATATATCGATTTAGAAATAAATGTATGGATATTTGCACCACGTTGGCTATAGCAGAAACAAAGACAAAATACCCAAATCACTCACCAAATACTGGGACGAAAGCGAAAATGAAAACTTGAGAAAGCAGCTTCATCCTGCTGTGGATTTTTTTCTTCTTCAAACACCGAAGATAACTTCTCTCGTATTTTCCGTTTTTGTCAGTTCTCAGTTTCTTACGGACCTTGCTGAACAACCCTGTCTTTTTTCAAACACCAAAGACAAAAAATTTACTGTATTTTTCAATTTCGTCTCAGTTCTCAGCTTCTAACGAAAGAAGTTCACGAGAAATCTAATATACAGCTATACTATAAGCTCCGACGAAAAGTTCCTTCACTGAAGGAAGTCGACTGGAAGGAAGCCGGGTTTCAGAAAATACCTACCCACGACGTTCGGCACGCCTCTTTTATAGCTCCTTCGCCTTCCGATCCAAGATCCGTTTCCCCCCTCCCCCCTTGACCCCCCCCCCCCCCCCCCCCCCAACCCCTCTTGTCTGGCGGCACGATTGTCGTGGGAGGGGGCGTGACGACTGCCTGTCTCCTGTGTCCCCGTCCTGTGTCATCGCTGGGTACAGAAAATAACATCACTCTCCCTGTCAACCTCGTCCTAAACTCCGCTCTTAAATCGCTTTTTACACTGCTCAGGGTGTATCATTAGCGGGAGCTGCCACGAGTATAATTTTTGTTGCGACAAAGGATTTGTCGCGACCAACACGTGTTTGTCACGACAAACATGTGTTTTGTTTGTCACGACAAACACGTGTTTGTCACGACAAAAGACGCCTTTTGTCGCGATGAAAGTTTTGTCGCGACAAAATTGTGTTTGTCGCGACAAAACACGTGTTCGTCGCGATAAAAGTTTTGTCCCGACAAGCATACTTTTCTCGGGACAAAAGAGGTGTTTTGTCGCGACAAAAGTATACATATCGCGGCATTTGTTTGTTGTGACAAATGTTTTGTCGCGACAAAATGACGTGTTTGTCGCGATAAAAGTTTTGTCTCGACAAGCATACTTTTGTCGCGACAAAAGTATGCTTATCGCGGCATTTGTTTGTCGTGACAAGAGTATTTTGTCGCAAAAGCTTTGTCGCGACGAAAATGATATTTGTGGAAGCTCCCGCCAATGATAATGGTGGTGGTGTTCTCTTAACTACTTTTGTTTCTGTCTCTTTTTCTGAGTGTTTGCCTTTCTTGTTTGAGTGCCTTGCAACAGTCTCGTTATATGTTTGCAGACGGATGCATGTACCTTTGTTGGTTGATGTATAAGTAGTGGAGTAGCAATTGCGTATTACGTATTTATGATTTACTCTCTCTGTCTTTCTTTGTCTGTCGCTCTTGCCCTCCATTTGTTTCTCTCTTTGTCTCTGTCTCTGTCTCTGTCTAACTCACACTCCGAGCACCGCTTTCCGGCACCTTCCTCCAAACTCTGCCAGATTTAGTTACGCCACTGAAGGGGCACTCTTTATCCCCGCGCAGCTGTCCAGCGACGCGGTCAGCGCCCTCCGAAAGGTTCGGGTACTAATATGACTGTAGAAGCAAGTTAGCGCCCAAGCACGCACGTAAACAAGAGGTGCATCCACCCCGGGTAAAAATAAAGAGTTCCGTCCCGATTCAAACGATTTTGGTTTTATTTGAGCTGGCGTAAGCAACATGGTCAGTTATAAAACAAACGTCTGATATAATCTGAGTTGTTTGTAACAAACTTACTACTGTTTGAGTACCGACAAAAAAACTGCTCATTAGCTGACAGTTTTCTGGACCCTAATGCGTAACTAAATACGGCAGTGGTTGAAGGAAGGATGTCGTAAAGCAGTGCTTGGAGTTTGTGTCTGACTATGTGTCTGTGTCTGTCTCTCTTTCTCCCCCTCTCTCTCTCTCTCTCTCTCTCTCTATCTCTCTCTCTCTCTCTCTCTCTCTCTCTCACTCTCTCTCACTCACTCTCTCTCTCCTCTCTCTCTCTCTCTCTCTCTCTCTCTCTCTCTCTCTCTCTCTCTCTCTCTCTCTCTCTCTCTCTCTCTCTCTCTCTCTCTCTCTCTTCATGTATAGAATGTTGTTATTGTTTTCCCTTCCTTGCTCTTCTTGTAAAGTTTTAGATTTTTGTTTGTTTGTTTGTATTTTCATGAAATATTTACTTTTCTTTTTCCTCGTGGTCATAATTTATTTTATTTTATTTTTAATTCAAATTTAATGTTTGCATATATATAATTGTTGGTATGTGTGATTTGCTTTGATTTTGGTTAGGTGTGTATAATGCGCCATTGCTTAGCTTCCAATCCTGTTAGATGTGATCTTGTTTTATACGTAGATAGTGAGATAGCCACTATTCTGTCGCTTTCCATTATTCGTTAATATGTTTTTGTAATTCTCTCTCTCTCTCCTAAAAAATTGTTTTGAATTGGTCTTGAATATGATGTGATGTTTTAGACAGAAATTAGTTTCGTTTTGTTTTGAAGTCGTTTTTTCTCTAGCGTATTTAATGGAATTCTTGTGTTGCTGTGTTTGTCATCGGGAACAGATTTGTAAAAAAGCCGACACGTGCTTAAATCTTTATCCCTGTGTAATAAAGTATTATCTTATCTTCTCTCTCTCTCTCTCTCTCTCTCTCTCTCTCTCTCTCTCTCTCTCTCTCTCTCTTCTCTCGTCTCTGTCTGTCTGTCTGTCTGTCTCTCTGTCTTCTGTCTCTCTTCTCTCTCTCTCTCTCTCTCTCTCTCTCTCTCTCTCTCTCTCTCTCTCTCTCTCTCTCTTCTCTCTCTCTCTCTCTCTGTCTTCTCTGCTGTCTTCTGTCTCTGTCTCTGTCTCTGTCTCTCTCTCTCTCTCTCTCTCTCTCTCTCTCTCTCTCTCTTCTCTCTCCTCATCTCTCTCCTCTCTCTGTCTGTCTGCCTGCCTGCCTGCCTGCCTGCTCTGCCTGCCTGCTCCTGCCTGCCTGCCTGCCTGCCTGCCTGCTGTCTGTCTGTCCTGTCTGCTCCTTCGTCTTCTCTCTCTCTCTCTCTCTTCTCTCTCTCTCTCTCTCTCTCTCTCTCTCCTCTCTCTCTCTCTCTCTCTCTCTCTCTCAGGTAAAGTGTAAAACAGTTTGCTATTTCCGTATATAAATCATATCGTGGCGACAGGTTTTGTGCGATGTTGATTTGTAGGCTTATGGTGTTTTATTTGCTTTGCTTTTGCGATTTGATCGTCGTCTATATTTGATTGCCTGGTTAGTTGGTTTGACTGTTGGCGGTTGCTTAAACTCATATACCGTCTAATAGCCTTCACTCTTAGAATGTGTTGAAATCTTAACCTCATAGGATGTCTTGAAGTCTTCACTCTTAGAATGCCTTGAAGTCTGAAATTATTCAAGAATGTCTTAAAGTCCTCACTCTTAGAATGTCTCGAAGTCTTAAGAACCCTGCAGAACGAATTAAAGTGTTAAACTCGTAGATTGTCTTAGAGGCTTCAGATCGTAGAATATTTGATCCACACACCAAGCAGCGACTACTGTTCTGCCCACAGAGCTCGATGGACCATGGGCTGCCACCGAGTTTTGACCAGTTAATGTTGTTGCCGACGTAGATGGATATATAGGCTAACGTCTTTAACTCCCAGCAAACCCTGTTGGCTATATGCGGGCGATACTGGAGAGAGAGAACTCGAAGTCGAACTCGAAAACTTTAATACTCAAGGATAGTAAGTAGCTTTAGGTTCATTTAGACCTACCTAACAGCCAGTCCTTGCTACCAATACAACAAACACAAATAAACACGACAATACCACAAACAAATAATTATAAGCACGATTAAGCAATTGATTAATGCAGTTTCACAGTTCCTACAAATGTGCAGAAACAGAAACAGAGAGAGAGACAGACAGAGACACAGAGAGAGAGAGACAGACAGACAGACAACACGAAAACTTTATTTTACAGAGAGAAAGAAAGAAAGAAAGAGAGAGAGAGGGGTGGATGTGGAGGGGAGAGAGAAAATACGAACACTTTATGTTAGAGAGAGAGAGAGAGAGAGAGAGAGAGAGAGAGAGAGAGAGAGAGAGAGAGAGAGAGATTTATGTTACAGAGAGAAAGACAGAGAGATGGAGGGAAGGATGGAGAGAGAGAGAGAGAGGAAGAAAGAGAGAGGGAGACAGACAGACAGACAGACAGAGTACTAAGAACAAGAACGAAAAGACACGAGGCAGAAAGAACACCCACCAAGACAGCAGAGGCGAAAACGCACGTAGCCTACGCATTTCGGGGAAAATCATTTCCAGATCATTCGTACATTACAATGCAAAACGAGCTGTTGGCTGCGTTACAATGAGGTGTGGCTGTTCCAGCTAATTGTTTGATGTCATCTCCTGTCTTCTTACGCACTTTGTCTTTTTGGTGCGTCTTCCTCCCCCCCCCCCCCCCCCCCCCCCCCCCCCCCCCCCCCGCCCCACTCCATGCACCGTCTGTCAGACATGACAGAAACGTCCACCTCGACATCGTCACGGATGTAGACTCCTGTTGTTTATTCACTGCGAGTCATTGCCGTATCGTATGAGCTGTCGGCTGTTTGGGTCAGAATTTCTCGGTAAAGTACGTAGGACGATAACTTTGACTTCGAATCCGGGACAAAAGAGTGCACTTTGAACAACAAAACCCCTCCCCAAATTGCAAAACTACTTTGTTCTTTTTGTTGTTGCGGCTGTTGTTTTTATCAGTGTGGCAGTTCAGTTTGTGTGTGTGGGGGGTAGGGGGGGGGGGGGGGGGGGGGGGCTTGATGGGTGTGTGGTGATAGGGTGTGTTACATTTATTGCTTTGTTTTCTGCTTTCTTCGTTAAAAACTTCTTCTTTTTTCTTTTGTTCTTTTTTGTTCTTTCTTTTTTTGTATTCTTTTTATTGCGCATTTTCATGATTTTTTTTTTCTCTCCCTTTTTTCTTTTTCTTTTTCTTTGATTTTTTTTTTTCTTTTTTCTTTGTCGAAGTATTCTCTTTCATTGCGTTGATTTAAGTGGCGTTCTCGTTTTACTTCTTTAAAACAAAACAGTATAGTAACTGACTTTATTTCATATCTTGTTGTATTGGATTTACATCTTATTCATCCTCCTTGTAGTGTAGAAGCAACAAACAAGGGAGCTAACTAGCTCCCAAAAGACGTCACACTAACGCAACAGCGAAGACCTGAGTCGCCTACGGTAACTCTCACATGGTGTCTCTGTGACTAAGTATAATTACGCAAGGCACAGAAACTCCACCAGCGGTACATTTTCTTCAGCCGTGCACAGCCCAGTTTATCACAACTGGAGATTTATTTCGTGGATCTCCAGGAGCTCGGTTTCCTTGACCTGGGTTGAACTTTTGACGTCACATACTTGTTTCCGCCCACGCAGTTCATGCTCCCCGAATGTCTGCAGCCAAGGACCTGTCACTTGGAACTCTCTACCTCTCTCTGTCAGGCAGTCTTCTTCGCTCTCTTCTTTTGTAAGTCAAAACTGGAAACCTTCCTTTTCAGTGTACTGATTTGTCGTTTACTTTCTTCTCATTCTACCAGCCCATCACCAGAAGTGTATGTATTTGTGGTGAGTGTGTGTGTGTGTGTGTGTGTGTGTGTGTGTGTGTGTGTGTGTGTGTGTGTGTGTGTGTGTGTTGTGTGTGACAGTATGTGTGTCGCGTATGTGTGTGTGTGTGTGTGTGTGTGTGTGTGTGTGTGTGTGAGAGAGAGAGAGAGAGAGAGAGAGAGAGAGAGAGAGAGAGAGAGAGAGAGAGATCCAAAACTTTAATATTATTATTCATAGCTTTTATATAGCGCTATTCTCTGCTCTCGAGCAGACTCAATGCGCACATGTCGCATGTGATTCTGAATGAGTGACTATATCCTTTTACAGCGCGTATTATTAATATCCCCGGAAGTGGTGCACTGGCAGCGCTCTGTGGTTGTTGCATGGCTGGTGCCACGTGAAATGCTGCCGTTTCGGCGCAGGTTCGGTGTACACCACACAACCATGCACCAGGTCACAGTGTCACTTCATTCAAAGCCACATAGGCAGGGTGTATGTGTGTTCAGCTGTAACCTGCCACCTGCACTTTTGGCAGAATGACCGGGATCTTTTACGTGCTACTGCGGTAACACGGGGTGGAACGGATACCGAAATAAGAGTCAGCACAGAAAGTTGACCCTGGAGAAGAAAACTCTCCCGCCGCTCCTGGAGGGATTCGAACCCGCGACCTTTCAATCACG
>JABMCL010000638.1:77500-80000 GCA_018857735.1 Alviniconcha marisindica
AGAGTCAGACAGACAGACAGACAGACAGACAGACAGACAGACAGACAGACAGACAGACAGAGAGAGAGAGAGAGAGAGAGAGAGAGGACAAAACGAAGAAGAAGAAGAAGAAATGACACACATAACAGTTCTTCACTCGATTTTTGGTCCTGTTTGTTAACATTCGCCGTTTGACAGTCGCGAAAGCACGGGCTGTGAGTGCTGCTATTTTTAGCCTGGAAGCAGTCCTTATCACTGACATCACACAGAAGGCCGGAATGAGTCGCACGTACGTCACGAGCCGACATGGTTTCTGCTCTTCATCGCTAAAGAGCGAACAGACCCCCTAACACACACACACACACACACACACACACACACACACACACACACACACACACACACACACACACACACGCACACACACACACACGCACACACACACAGAAACAAAGAAGCAAGCAAGCAAACAACAAACAAACAAGCAAACACAAAACACACACACACACACACACACACACACACACACACACACACGCGCGCGCGCGCGCGCGCGCGCGCACAGAGAAACAAAGAAACAAGCAAGCAAACAATCAAACAAACAAGCAAACACACACAACACACACACACACACACACACACACACACACACACACACACACACCACACACACACACAACACACACACACACACACACACACACACACACACACACACACACACACACACACACACACACGCACACACACACACACACACACACACACACACAACATTTCTTAAAAAGGATCTCTTTTGTATTTAAATAGTCATGGAATAAACAAAGAATGCAAACTGAAAGATTTGCACATTGTTTTCTGTACGCTGTCAGACCAAATTATTTATTAACTTACGCCTTCGCTTCATTTCCCCTTTAATGTTTAGCGTCAAGCGGCGCGAGGGGAGCACGCGCACGTACATGACACATGTCGGGTCAGTGCGTGCACTGCGGCGCCATTTGGCCATTTAATGGCCCCGACCTCCGGTCAGTCACTGTCGTATGGCAAACACTGCAGCAGGATGATAATGATGATGATGTTGATGGTGATGATGATGATGACAATAATAATAATAATAATAATATTGCACGCACGCACGCACGCACGCACGCAGCACGCACGCACACACACATACACACACACGCACACACACACAGATTCAACAGGATAACTTAAAGAGGTGAGATTTCAAAGACGTGAGTGTGTTTGATGATCTAACTTTGCAAGGGAGATTGTTCCAGACGGACTGATGCACCCAACAGGCTATTCATGAAGGAAGTACGACTTTCTGTCTCTCCATTTTTCCCCGTCAGATTTGCTCTCTTTAAGGTCTTCCAGATCTAAATGTAACGCCCCAACAATTAACTACTTGCTTGTTGTTGTTGTTTTTCTGCACTTCGACCTAAAAGTATCAAGGTATCTGATGTATGATACGTAATTTGCAATTACATTCTTCCAAGCACTGGACATAACTCACAAAAAAAAAGACAAGTGGATTATAACACCATCTCGTTTTTCATAGTTTTTCACCTTTTAATTGTTGTTTTGTAGCTTGATAAAGGGGGATTACCCCGAAAATTCGCATGTTGTGTTTTGTCCTGATAAATAGCATGAGAACCTTTTGTGTGTATGGATCTGATGATACATAATATCTTATGGCCTGCAGAAGGCATGATGATACATAATACACATGGATCTGACGATACATCATATCTTATGGCCTGTAGAAGGCCTGATGATACATAATATACATGGATCTGACGATACATAATATCTGATGGCCTGCAGACGGCCTGATGATACATAATACACATGGATCTGACGATACATAATATCTGATGGCCTGTACAAGGCCTGATGATACATAGTATACATGGATCTGATGATACATAATACACATGGATCTGACGATACATAATATCTGATGGCCTGTACAAGGCCTGATGATACATAGTATACATGGATCTGATGATACATAATATACATGGATCTGATGATACATAATATCTGATGGCCTGCAGAAGGCCTGATGATACATAATACACATGGATCTGACGATACATAATATACATGGATCTGATGATAGATAATATCTGATGGCTTGTAGAAGGCCGGATGATACATAATATCTGATGGTCTGTACAAGGCCTGATGATACATAATACACATGGATCTGACGATACATAATATACATGGCTCTGACGATACATAATATACATGGATCTGACGATACATAATATACATGGATCTGACGATACATAATATTTGATGGCCTGTAGAAGGCCTGATGATACATAATATACATGGATCTGATGATACATAATATACATGGATCTGATGATACATAATATCTGATGGCCTGTAGAAGGCCTGATGATACATAATATACATGGATCTGATGATACATAATATCTGATGGCCTGTAGAAGGCCTGATGATACATAATAATAATATACATGGATCTGATGATACATAATAATAA
>JABMCL010000638.1:90000-93324 GCA_018857735.1 Alviniconcha marisindica
GTGTGTGTGTGTGTGTGGTGTGTGTGTGTGTGTGTGTGTTGTGTGTGTGTGTGTGTGTGGTGTGGTGTGTGTGTGTGTTGTGTGTGTGTGTGTGGTGTTTGTGTGTGTGTGGGGGGGGGGGGGGGGGGGAAGGGGAAGGGAGAGGGGGGAGGGGAGAAGAGAGAGAGAGAGAGGAGAGAGAAGAGAGAGAGAAAAAGACTCCCGACAACAGCCCAGACAGACAGACAGAAAAGACAGACAGACGACGGGACAGACAGAGAGAGAGAAGAGAGAGAGGAGAGAAAAAGGGGATGTTTTGTGTTTTTGGGGGGGGGGGGGTAGTTTAAAGGGATGTTTTGGGGGGGGGGAAGGGCCCAGTTATATGGGGGTGGGGAGTGGGGGGGGGGAAAGGGGGGGGGGGGGGGTTAGCGATGAGGAGGGACAAAACTAAAGGGTTTTCGTAGCCGGAAAGGTACACTTAAGGGCCTTAAACAGTGGGGGGAAGGGGGTGTGGGGGTGGGGGGTGGGGGGGGGGGGAGGGGGGGGGTGGTGGTAGGGGGGGGGGGGGGAGGGGGCGGGGGGGGGGGGGGGGGGTTAAAAGGGGAAAGGGGTGAAGACTCAAAATTTATTTTTTGTTTTAGTCCAAAAATTTAAAACCCAAAGGCCCCTTTAAATTCGTGTCGATCTCCAAAAACCCGTAAAGCATGACGCGCAAACAATTTCCCCCCAAACGCGTTTATCTTTTAAACGGTGACACCATGAAAAAAACGGGGTAGCGTGGGGCGTAAACACACTCTCCCTCCGGGCGGGGGCGGGCCCAAAAAACGTTTTGAGATATAGCCTCGTTTTTTTGTGAAAAAAGAACTGGACTTATGGGACTTTACTTTTAAATAATCGGGATTAGAGGCTGTTTTTCCCCCTTAAATCTCTTTTATCGTCCAAAAAAAATGGGCCCCCGGGGGTTTCCTTCGATATGAGCGGGGCAGGCCCAAATAAAATAAATGCCCCGTTGTACGCGCCTTTCGGAGAAAGCTATCACATTACTTTTTGTTTTTTTTAAAAACCCGGGAGGCAGCAGTTAAACTCCCCTGCTTGTTTTAATTGTTTTGTCCTATTTTTGGGGTCCCTCTCTGCCCGTCTCTTTTTGTCTGTCTGTCTGTGTCGTGTCTGTTCTGTGTCCTTTTTGTCTCAGTCTGGCTGTCTGTCCCCCTCTGTCCCCTCTCTCCTCTTCCCGTCCCCTCTCTGTCTCTTTCCCCTCTTTCCCCTCTTTTTCTCTTTCCCGTCTGTCGTCTCCCGTGCTCTGTCTGTCTGTCTCTTTCTCTCCCGTCCCCTGTCTGTCCCTTTTGTCTGTCTGTCTGTCTGTCGGGCTCTTCTCTCTTCCCCTCTCTTGCTTTATTTTTTGCTTTCTCGTTGTTTTGTTGTTGTCTGCCCGTCCCGGGCTTCTTCTTCAATGGGCCTGACAAGACGTCCTTGTCATGTCAGTGAAACGTACTGCAAACTGTATTGTGGGCTGTGTCCCATCTTTGTCCTGGTGAGTATCCGTTTCGAGTCCTTGTTCCTTCACGCTTGGTGTTTCTCACCACCAATCATTCGCTGTTCCTCAAAATGCTTTAATTATAGTTTTGGACACCTGACTGCCTTATTCACCCGAAACTTGGATAATCGCCCGCTGCTGCGCCGTAGCGGCCTAGGCTAAAAATTAATGGTTATTTTGAAAGACGCTTTAAGCGGAGAGATAAATACCGGGACGCGCTTGGCTCTGACGCACGTTCATCTTGGTGGAAAGGAGAAAGGGTGTTTGCTGTTTGTGGGAGTGCAGGTGGAATGAAAGGGTGTTTTTGCTGGGGGACAGAAGTATGGGGGCGGGGGGGTGGGTGGGGGGGGAAGAGAGAGGGGAGAGAGAGAGAGAGAGAGAGAGAGAGAGAGAGAGAGAGAGAGAGAGAGAGAGAGAGAGAGAAAAGAGAGAGACAGAGACAGGCAGAGCAAAACAAAAGACAGAGACAGAAAAGACAGAAACAAAGACAGACAGACAGAAGAAGAGACAGAGACAAAAAACAGAAAACAGAGACAGAGAGAGAGAGACAGAGACAGAGACAGAGAGACAGAGAAAAACGAGGAGAGAGAGAGACAGAGACGAGAGAGAGAGAAAAAGAGAAGACAGAGACGACAGAGAAAGAGAGAGCAGAGAGAGAGGACGAGAGAAGAGACAGAGACAGAGAAAGGGTCAAACATAAAGCACACATGCATGCGCCCAGGGCCCACTTCATGGGGTTTGCGTTTAGACAGGTTGTTCTTTTTTGTAGGTCTCCACTGATCACCAGGTATGTTTTTTGCAGGTGGGGGGAAGAAAATGTGTCTGCGGGGATTTGGGGAGAAAAGCTATCTGGAATTCCGGCAAAGTTTTTCCCTCGGGACTATCGTTCATAGTCACGGCTTGACCCCACAGGCGCTCGCAGTAAATTATACCATTATCAACACGACAAGCAAACAGATAAGATTATTCCTCTTTTTTTTTTTCTCTCTCTTCTTTCCTTTTATTTCTTCCAAAAAAAGTTAAACAGAAAATTTTTTTTTTCCAAAAAAACTGATGAAACCCCTCCGTGATTTCTGGTGTGTGTGGTGTGTGGGGGGGGGGGGGGGAAGGGGGGGGGGGGTTTGTTTTGGGGGGTGTGTGTGTGTGTGTGTGTGTGTGGGGGTGTTTGCATACATATACACGCACGCACACAAATTTAACTCGATTCACTATTTACTGCAAAGGGCCCGGAATGACTGATGTTTGTACTTGACTCCCTCTTCACCTCTATCCCCGGTCTATTCTTTGTTGTTCCGCGCACCTGTATTTGTGTAAGGGGTGTGTGTGTGGCGGCGTGGGGGGGTGCGTGGTTGTGGTGGTGTGGTGTGTGTGTGTGTGTGTGTGTGTGTGTGTGTGTGTGTGTGTGTGTGTGTGTGTGTGTGTTGGGTGGGGGGGGGGTGTGGGGTTTTTGTGTGTGTGTGTGTGTGTGGGGTGTGTGTGTGTGTGTGTGTGTGTGTTGGGGGGGTGTTGTGGGGGGGTAAAATTGTTTTTTGTTTGTGTGGTTGTTTTTGTTTTGTGTTGTGTTTTTTTTTTTTTTTTTGTGTGTGTGTGTGTGGGTGTGTGTGTGTGTGGTGTGTGGTGTGTGTGTGTGTGTGGGGGTGTGTGTGTGTGTGTGTGAACGTCAAACTGTAGTCGACATTAGTTTTTCCCAGATTTTAAAAAATGATGCTCCAGTTTTTCAAAGTTGTGTCGTTCGATCCCACCCCACTTCTATCTCCCTCTCCCTCCCCTCCCTCTTAAAATTGTTGTTGTGTGTGTGTGTGTGTGTGTGT
>JABMCL010000624.1:0-65313 GCA_018857735.1 Alviniconcha marisindica
TGCTGCTTTTCATCTAGTTCTTTTTTCTTCTCACATCGTCAGTGTGTCAGACCGATGCTTCACGTAGTCACGCACAAACTGTGGAGCCACTCTGCTTCAGGGGTGCTGAGTTAGTGATTCAAGCACGGCGACTGACCAATTTAAATTGGTTTGCTGAGGTCAGTCAAGTCAAAGGTATTTTGTGCTGAAACATAAAACGGGTAAATATAACATTTCTTACACTGCTTGGATGTAGTACATCAAGTTTCTAACACTGACAAATACAAACAAAATAAACTATGGACGTGCACACACTAACGTATCGGTACACTCGTATTCATACGAGCATATGTTATTGTATAAACTCTCGCACGCACACACACCTGCACTCTGTCGCCCATAATATAAACGTCGCCATACACACACACGCTTTCAACCACCACCGTACCCAAGCAATGGCCATTTAAATGTGTGAACAGGTACTAACTGTAATGAAGTGATGCTTAATGTCCTCAGATGTCAGTTGACATATTAGGGACAAGCTGTGACCAATGCCGAAGCATGGTTCAATATAGCTTTACGTCGACGGAAACCAGAAAGCTTGTTAGGAAGGACAGCCCAGGACGGCCACCTTGACAGCCACAGCTCCTGAACTATGAACTAACTGTGATCTTTGTGGTAGGAGTAAATAGCCCGGAAGCCGGTGTACTGCAATAGGTCATCGATCGAACCCGAGGCCCCAGAAAACAATTGGTGGATTCAATGAAGGGCAGGTTCCATTTTCCCCATTGTAGTTGTGAAGTCAAGTCGGTAATGGTGTTGTAAAACGAAACATTGAATGAGCTCTGGCAAGCAATGAAAACAATAGTAAATACTCATTGTATACGTTTGCCCGTAAATGGAAACCCAGCACAGGGATTTCTCTAATGCGTTGACCAAAAACAACTCTGTGAAGAACGTGTGGAGAGTGGGCCGGTAGTGTGAAAAGCCAAGTTTGTTTCTTTCGGTGTAGTTTATTTGCCGGCACACACACTACTATTGTATGTTTGACAGGATGAAACTATTCAACAATAGTGCTCCATTGTGGCGACCGGTAGCATTTTGTGTCGCCGCTGTTGGAGTAATTATGACATACATGCCCGTTTTGTTGTTGTTGTAGTTGTTGACTGACACTCACAGAGGCTCACACACACACACACACACACTACTGCGGGTAGTCACGTGCACACACACACACAGGCTAACACACACCGCCCAATGAATGGGTGGCCGCCTCTAGTATGTGCTAGGCTTTGCACCTGCCTGGCCTGAGATTTCCGATCCGGCGGAGTCGGTCAAATAATGTGCAGACTGACTCTACACTGAAAGTCCTTCGGCATGGGATGAGACTATGCAGTGCGCAAATATCACATACACACGTTAACGAGATCCTTACTGTAGCCCATGTCAGAGGTCGGTGGCAGATAAAAGAAATACCAAAATAACCCTGCATGCACTGAACTTAAAGTCTTCCAAATCAGTGCTGAATTTGGACACTACACGGAAGAAGACTGAGGTCACAAAACAACGGCAAAGGCCGGCTGAGGTTCTGGTGGACTGAGTCAAAGTTTATGCGTCAGGACCTCCGCAGTTGTGCAGCCAGTATTTACTTGCATGCCAGGTGAGATTTACGGCAGCGTAGGCGACTCTGGACTTTGTTGTGTTTGTGTGACGTTTTCGAGCGCTAATTAACTCCCTTGATTATTGATTCTGCACTGCTGACACAGGCCGGCAGGTCGAGTCGTTGACATGAGTAACCTGCACATCAAGTTCAACAGGTTATGAACTATGCACACTAAAACAAGCCACCCCTACATCACAGCGGCTAATCACAGTCACATAAAAACTTAATTTTGTAGTATGTGCATTAGTTAGTGGAGCATAAAAAAAGAAGAAAAAAAGTCAGCTCCGATTGAAATGGAGCTAGCAGTTATGACAAGTAGAATAAACCTCTGAGATTTTCTAATTATAACACACATTAAACTCAAAATGAAACGGTTACAACTGTTGCTGGATAAAATCGCACACACTGACACTGTGTGTGCGTGTGTGTGTGTAATGAATTAAGTCAAATATTCTAAACATGCAGAACTAACTGATCAGTTCTGACTGGCCGTGGGATTTCAGCTAACGTGCGCAAACGACAGTCTTATTTGCGAATGCCGCGCAAATTCAACTCGGTGAGGTCGCGGGTCAATCTGTGCATGGTAAGTTCAGCCGGTTTGGAAGGACTAAAAACAAACAAACGGTCTTTAAGTTCAGCCGGTTTGGAAGGACTAAAAACAAACGGTCTATCACTCCTGTCTCGATCGGATTAGTCGCACCCATGATGCACCACTAATTTTTCCAGGTGGAAAAACCTGGTCAGTGCCGGCAATGACTATGCTGCATGTTTAATTGGGGTGTGTAGTGTGTGTGTGTGTGTGGGGGGGGGGGATATTGAATTCTCTCTAGCTGTGATGGACGATTAACTTACCATTTGCTGTGTGACAGGTAGTGGGGAATTCACTCCAGAGTGAAAATAGATGTTGCACCATTTTATTTGTTGAAGACAGCACGTGGCAACGAGGTGATTCTCCCGAACTTGTGGCCGAAATGCAGTCATGGACCCGGGCCAATGGAACACTAAATTAAGATGGCTGCCACCTGCTGCACTCGCCTCTTATTTATATCAGCTGGGCGGACCGAACGGACAGCACTGTCCAGCAAAATCTGTGCAGGCTGCCCGGCCGAGGCACTTCAAACTACTAGCTTGTGTTTCTTCTAACTTTTGATTGGGCCCTAACTCAAAAAGTACTAAACATATTATAACGCGGTTTAAAATGCCAAAAACAGCACGTGGCAACGAGGTGATTCTCCCTAACTTGTGGCCGAAATGCAGTCATGGACCCGGGACAATGGAACACTAAATTAAGATGGCTGCCACTTGCTGCACTCGCTTCTTATTTGTATCAGCTGGGCGGACCGCACGGACAGCACTGTCCAGTAAAATCTGTGCAGGCTGCCCGAGGCACTTCAAACTACTAGCTTGTGTTTCTTCTAACTTTTGATTGGGCCCTAACTCAAAAAGTACTAAACACATTATAACGCGGTTTAAAATGCCCAAAACTGCGGACCATTATCTTTTTATCTATCAAAAATTATCCTTGTTATGTAGTCTATCAAATGAAGCTAAAAAATCAAATTAACTCTGTGAGCCCAGCCGTAGAACCGCATTCGCAGCAATTAACCTCAATTAACCACAGCGTGACCTATACCCCTAAACACTATTACAGGTTTGAACCTAGGGCCCTAAAATACACCAAACATTCATTATATACGCAGTCCTCCTACTTATTTACCTAAAAATCGAGAAATAAGCCTGGATAACAAACGCACACACCAAATTCGGCGCCAGACTCAAAGTTCTGCAACCGATTAAATCTGCAAATCCCAAATCCATCTAATCTAAGCCCTGTTCCTACTTCTATGAAATATTTTGAAAGTCTACATCATAAATACTAGCTATAAATAATAAATACCGAATTTCTGAAGTTTTACAAAATTATAAATAAATACGTCATTGCGGCTGTAAAGCCGGCAATAAAAAAATTAAAAAATGGCCGCCAATATCGTCTGCTACTATAATTTCGCCCACAAGCCAGGAATCTTGATGTTACCAGTAGTTATAAATAAAATTGGAGAAAAACAACAACACAAACTAGCAGACTGTCACAGCTGACTTTGTTTTGATTTGACGCCGAGCCCTGAATGATCGGTGTTCGGTAGCCGTCAGACACCATTGACATGCCGCAAGCGGGTGTGACTGATTGACCTGCAACACTGATCGACTGACGTGTCACAACGTGAACAGTACCCTCTGTGTCTACGGTTTTTGTTTTGTTGTTGTTGTTGTTGTTGTGTGTGTGTGTATGAGGGTGCACACCAAACTCGAAGCACTGGTATACATCCTTTGGAGGAAGGTGCCGGAAAGCGATGCTCGGAGTGTGGGTACACGCTGGTATCACACTGGTATCAGTGTACGTGTTAATAGCCTGTACATGACCCTGTGACTTTGACTTATGGATGCAAGCAGTCCACAGACACAGAATAAATTATTCTATGTCTGTGAAGCAGTCCCTATTTTGCACAGTAATCACAATAATCTAAAAATCGCAAGGCCTGTCAGCACTGGATAATTTACTTCAAGGGAAGTAAATAGGATCTGACCTTCTGTACTGCACTGCATTGTGTCCCTTTAGTGCAAATGTCTTCCAACGCGATGTTGGTTCTTGGATGACCCTAACCTCGGGTAATTCTAACACTTTGGCCGATTGTTTGTCCTTTTTGTTGTTGTTGTTGCTTTCTGTTCTGTTCATGTAGTTGTCTTCCATCGGTGTATGGACCGATTGTGCTGATTTGGTTTCACACAGGTGCTCAGGGCGTACATGGATAATATTTAAATATAATAAAAAACTATCAATTGTATCATACACATTTATACTATATCGTAGACACTCAGTCTTCTTCCGTATAGTATAGTGACCAACTTCAGCATTAAAATACTGACACTTTTAGTGCATGCTGGGTTATTTTGGTGTTTCTATAATCCACCGAACTCTGTCGTGGATCTTCCAGTCAAGACTCAAGGACTGGGCTCAGAACATTGCAAATGCAAGGCCTGCAGTAATGTGATAACTGATATCAGTTTGAAAGGTGGCCACTGTCGGTGCCTGGGTGTTATTAAAACACTATAAAGAGTAATAAACAATAATAAATAAGAAAGCTAATCTAAAGTTAAAACTATATATATGTACATGATTTTCTTAATATTCATCAAGAGGTGGGCACTGGCAGGCAGTTGTGAAGACTGCGGCCTAGTCAGCTCTGGAAGGACTTGAGAGCAGGGGCTGAAGAGAGGCATGGGGAGGAGGTTCCATTCAGATTCAGAGACTGTACGGGGGAATAAGGAGTGGAAGAGGATGTGGTGTTGCGTCTGTTCCCGGTGCAGTCTTTTTGTGCTCGTCTGGTCCTAGGGTCAGAGTGGTGGAAGAAGCTTGCTGGGTTTATGTCTACAAGTACAAGTTCTGTATTTCTACAAGGCCATTGCTGATTTTGTACTTTATTGTATAGAGCATCCCCAGATGAGTCTGTCATCTTCATTGTTCAAGGCTTGCCCACTTTAGATTTCCGAGCATGGATGTAACACTGCCTGGTGACCTGTCCATGTAGTTGGTCATATACCTGGCTGAGGGATGCCAGACAGCCAAGGCATTCTCCAATGTGGGCCATACCATTGTGGTGTAGGTCACCAACTTTCGGGTACACTTCCTGAAATTCCTTTGCAGGAACCCCCCTATCCCCACATGTGTATGTGATCTTTTTGCATGCGTATAGTATACACACAGGGGACCTCAGCTTTTTTTTTATAGTCTCACCCAAAGGCCTTTTTAAGAGCCTGCACGGAATTTGGCTCCATGGAAATCTCAGGGCAGGCACAAGCCTAGTTAGAACATAACAGTCACCCCATCCATTTGATGATGACACTTGATTGTTCATTGTATACATGTAACTTTAAGTTTAAGAGTGTGTGTGTGAGAGTGAGTACTCTTGCTCTGCAATGCTGACTGAATGACTCTCCTCTATAGATCTATTGAACAATGTAGACCCTCTGTCTGGTCTCTTGACCTCATTCACTGATTCGTTAATTTTTTGTTGTATATTTTACCAAAGAAACAAGGACATGTTCTTGCAAATGTTGCAGTCAAGCTCATACGTATGCATGGACAAGTACCTTTGGGCAGTGTGCCTACTGTCGTAAAGGAAGGTGCACGTGTGCACTGCAGGATTTCCCAATTGTATAATTTATAAATTACACTTTTATAGTCAAGAAACAGAAGGGCCTCTGTTTGTTTCTTCTTTGGCTGTACTTTTTCTTCAAAAGTTGTGGTCTGTGAAAACTGTCTTGTGACTTTGTCCCTCACAATGAAACATTACACAATACATGTGCTGCTTGTCTTATTCTTAATATTATTAATGCAAGAGTCATCCTGGTGCTTACAGTGTTGCATGATAGTCTCCTTCTTCCTCCCTCTATACAAAGGCACCAGAGAAAGCTATACTTGTTTTGAATATATATATATATATATATATATATATATATATATATATATATATATATATATATATATATATATATAATATATGCCTAGGCAAACTAAGCTGATAGTGATATTGATAGTTCCTAGAGTCAGAAGAGTGAGGGAGGGCATGTGTGTATGTATACATGTACCTGGCTTCTTGTATACATGTATACACACATACCCTCCCTGACCTCACACTCTTCTAACACTATATTATATTCTCTCTGGGGCCTCATTGTGAAGGAGCCTGGACATGAACAGACCCCTGTTGTATTCCAGTTGTTTGTGCAGGCTCATTAGCCTCATCTTTTTAAAATTTCTGATCAGTAGTTAATGTTGTATCTGGAATTATTAGCTTTACAGCTTTTCTGTGTGCAGAGAATTTAATCTTTTTTTGGAGAATATTGCTACATGTATTCGTCCCACATGACTTAATATGTGTAATCAATGTGAGGTTTAAATTTGCCTGGGTGTTGATGTCCTGGTATTGATGTCTACAATGTACCTTAGCTTTTTCAGAAGGAAGCCATGTCTTGAGACTATTTTGCATGTACATTTACATTTTCAGCATGTGACTTGTGAGTCCCAACAGTTTATTCTCTATGGTTATAAAATATAATACCTAAAAGATGGTGTTCCTACATTGGATCAATTTTTGCCATGCATAGAACAAGTTCAAGTGGTAAGGGTAACAGCTGGTGTTTCTGTCTCAGTGTCTGGTAGCAATTGTCATAGACTTGGTCTTGATCGGATTGATGACCATAATTATGATTACTGACACACCAGCTCGATATCTGGTCTAAGCTGTCTTGCATATAATTATATTGTTTCTGATTTATCATTTGTAAAATATCTTTTCCAGATGTGTGCAGTGTTGTGGCATCTACCAACGTAACACAGTCGACAGATATATATGTATATATATGAGCCATTGACAAAAGGTCATACACAAAAATGGGACAGTGCAGTCAAAATTTCAACTCAGAAATGTAACTAACATTTTTGAATTTAATGAAAGAACAGATAATTACTTACAAAAAAATGACATAGAAAAGATCACTGAGACCAAACCTGTTAAGGTTTTCCTAGCTGCCCTATAGAAAATCAGTTGTGATAAAAAGGTCGGTTGTGATGATTGGACATGAATGATGAAAGCAACAGTGTTGTTTTTTGACCTTTTTGTTTACAATTCTACTTTTTTAGCTGTATTTTGAGGAAATAAGGACATTTTTGTTTTGTTTACTTTAATCATCAATTATTGATAATTTGAAATGTTGGCTTGTGTTCTCTGCAATGATAAAGAGAAAGGAAATGGTTAATAATGATGCATAAGTGGACATGACAAGTCACAACCAACTGAGACAAATTTCAGAATAGTCTGAAAAGTTTAGGAGCTTTTTTTTCAGTTGTGAGTGAAAAATGTTTTTAAAAAAGAAAAAGAAAACAAAAGTAGTCAAATGTATTGTCTCTTGTTTCCTCATTATGTAAGATATGTGAGAATGATGTAGTTAGCATCAATTCAGGATGCAGTGGACAGGTGTGTAAATGCCAACTTTTTCAAAGATTTTACAACGAAAAATTAATTTTTACCTTTAATATTGTGCTTACATTCATTATTCTGTTGTATGTATCTCTCTAGAAAACAAACAATCCAACAAAGCAAACATCAAACACATTGAGGATATATTCATATATATATATATATATACATGTTAGTTTATTATCAGTTTAACACTTGTACTGTTGTAGTGTGCTGTATCACCACCTTTTGTCACTGGCTCATAAGAGTCATATATATTTTCATGTGTATTGGAAGGTCATTAAGAAAGAGATTAAAAAGAACAGGTCCTAAGACAGAGCCTTGTGGTATACCAAAACTTTACTGAGTCTTCAGCTCTAGGAATAAGACTAAGAGTCATAGAGTAAGAGACATTGCATTCTGTAATCAAGTTAATGATTTAAAAAATGCTAACAACAATAACAATATACTTTATTCATCCCAGCAGGAAATTGAAGCTGTCATTCGATCGCACAACGAAGAACATATCTCAATAATTTTAGGTCTTGAAACACATGCACATACACACTCTTACTCATAGACATACGCCCCCTTTCTCTCAATCTGCATACACTAATAGCAGCCCAAAATTACCTAGAATAATGCTTTCTCTGTCAAACCAAAATGTAAAAACTCTCAAATAAAAATCATTAGGTTCACACATCCCCAACCCTCCCTTAGAAAGTTATCATCCTCAACAGATGTCTTGATGCATGCGCACACTCAGTTAATGACTGGTATAATTTTCATTAAAATTTGACAGAGCCGAGGGTAAAAACAAGGCTTTATAACTGTTTGTATTTGTTCTTGGAAGTAAAAATCTTCCACTCCTGTTGCTACGTCTGTTATCAAAGTAGTGTCTCATTGGGTGTGTAGGGTCGTTTAATATTTGCATTAGTTTTCTGTACAGTCTCTTTTCATAAGATGAACATGCACAGTCAAACTAAGTTGGTCATCAAAAAAGCAGCAGTTTAGAACATATAAAAGGAATAGTCATGATTTCATTGTATGAACACAAACTCAGTTACTGTGACCTTGACCTTGAAAATAGCAACCCATTTTTCACACATAACACTCTGGCTTATAATGCTGTATCACCATACTGGTCACAAAAGGTTCAGCGATTCATAAGATGTCATCCAAACTAACATTAAGTGAAATGTTTAACCTTGGCTGTGACATTGATCTTGAACACAGCAATCCAATATTTTCACTGGACACTTTTTTGCCATCAAATTGAGTCTGGTTAAAAAAGACTCATTGGTTTAGAACTAATAAAAGACATAGTAGAAACCATCATATTTTGATTATGTAAGCCCAAACAAGACCTTGACCTTGAAGATAGAATCCCATTTTTTTCACATGCCATTCCAGCTCATGGTGGTGCACTACAGTGCCAAGTTTGGTTACAAAAGGTTGCATACAAACACTCTGCTGACTGGGAACAAATATTTGTCACGAACATTACATCCCTCACCCCTGAAGACACCATAGCGCTTTCCCTTTTGTAGTCAAATAATACACAAACACAGCAAAAAAAGAGGTGAAACATTGCGGCCACAAGTCAGGTGATGTGGACTCATATGTTAGGGTAGGTCGAAAGTCAATGGTATGAACAGAAATAGTTCTTTTGTGTGCTTGCACGTTATACCATTTTAAGACACCACGTCAACCACCCCTGTCCCTGAAGACATGACTGTAATTTATTTCGTATCTACTCTCATGTCATCAAACAAGCATTAAAAATAAGGTGAAATGTGGTTATCTACCAAGCAGACAAAAAAAAAAAAGGTCTTTAGTTTCTGTTGTGAACAAGTCACAATATCATGATACGCACTCAGAAGACACCATCAGTAATGTACAAGACACTGATTATCTTTTCTTTGTTTGGAGCTGTTAGTAGGAAGCTACTCACAGTAAATATCATTTGTATGTAAGAACTAGCCACCTTCTTTCTCATGAAATCTGTTTTTATTCAATCATGAATGATTTCAAGGAAATATCTGCGATCAGCTGACCTTCCCTTAGCCATGTCACAAATGACAGCCATGAAAATGTCATGATTTTTACAAAAAAAGACTCACAGCACAAGAAATAATGATGCCTTCACACATTGTGGCATTTCCCTTGTTTCTCCAAACACATTACATCAGAAATATAGCAGTAGTTTAAAAAGTTTCATGTTTGATTTAATTTTTATTTCATTGGGAAAGCGGCACCTGCTTTGGTCCAGTTTTCAGGAGAATGACCCATATATAATTGTGAACACCAGGAAAGCTTAGAAAAACTATTGTCTGAATCTGCAGTGGTCTTGAGTAGGTCTGAGACTGTAAGAGCAAGAAATCTTGAGTAGGCCTAAGACTGTAAGAGCAAGAACTACAATGTCTTTGGTCTGTCCAACAAATGTCTGTAAGAACATGATTCTGATTGGCTAAAAAAAAAAACTCACAGAAATGTTTAATCAGTGAATGATTTACTATGTTGAGTGGTTGTATAAAATGGGTGTGCATTTTGGTTGGATTATGCCTGGAAAGATGATGAAACAAAGTATTATTTGACTTTCATAGTTTCAGAGTAATTATTAAATGAACTTTTGATGGGCTAAACAGGTCAAATGTTTGGGTTGCTGATTTTGCCCTCTGATGTTGTCTTTCATGTTTATTGTATTACCATTTGCTGGTTTATATTCGCTCAATATTATTAGTAATATGTAAAGTGCAATGAGCCCAGTATAATGCTTTAGAAAAGTGATTATTATTATTATTAGTTACTGCAGTAGGTGAGGAGTTGTTCCATTTTCCGGTCCTTTGATAGCTTTATAATGGTGAATAGCAAGGACTGCTACTAATACTATAATACTAAGTGCAGCTGGAAAGTCTTACTGGGAGGGTGTTGCAGGGTCAGGGACTGGGATCAGTTCTTCGTCTTCTTCCATTAGGAGTAGCCACAATCATATATATGGTATATAATCTAGATATTATATAGATTAGTCTGCTTCTGTCATGTGTTATCTGTGTTTACATCACTATCCACTTTGTCCTCTCTTATCAAAGGATGGACATCAGATCTTTAATGTGCGTATCAAGCTTACATCTTAGTCAGTCAGTCTGAGTCAGTTAGTGTATGCAGGGCATACAAGCTAACAAAGGCAAGACAGGCACTAACCCTTGGCCACAGGACTTACAGTTCAGTGCATTAGCCAACCAGCCAGGAACTCGGGTCAGTTTGGTATAGTATCAACATGGAATTTGAATTGTTGTAGCTAGAATATATGGAGTTGGGTAACTTTTTGTGAGTTTTACTGTCAGTGTCAATGTCACAAGGATGCATTGATTATATCTGTATGGCTCTCTGAATGTAATGAATGCTTGAAGTGAGTTGTTTTTGTGCTTTCTCAGCTGACGAGTACCAATCCTGTCAGTAAGTCGAGAGTCAGTTCAGGTTTCAAATGATGTGTGTTGTCAGCCAAAATTAATTATTTTGAGTGAAATGTTTTGGACTGCTGTCTGCCTATCACTCCAACAGCCTTTCTAATGTTTGTTTTTTATGACTCAGTGACAGGTCTGTTTCTCTCTTGGTTTTCCATTGCTGTTGTCATATATATATGGGATGTATTATTATCCACTTTTAGTTTTTTCTCTTTTTGTGAGGCAAGGTGTTGGAGATGGCATAAAGATAATGATTAAGATTGCAATGTCCTTAGTGCATTGTTAGAATCTGTTACTGAATATGATCCATATGTTCAGGTTCAGCTTGGTCTAATGCTTAATAGAACCAGTGCCCTGCTGAACCATGAACATAAGAATTAAGATTTTCTATAATTTGTGATATAAACCTATTCTTTGTCTGTTTGATAAATTACTTATGTCTGTGATGATTGTGTAAAAAAGATTTAAGCTTCAGTTTTGATTTTAGTATATCTAGCGAGATGGAATGGTCATGTATATGGGTTTTTCTTCAGTGCTGGTCCTAATTGGTAGTCACTCACTTTGCAACAGTTTTGTTGTAAACCAGTTCCTTTTTTTCGCACCAAATGGAGAAAATCCCCTTTGAAGCAATGAGAGCAATATGGTGGGAAAAAAAATGTTTTGTTTATTTTTTATTAGCAAAATATACTCCCATGTCCCAACAAAAATGGCGGCCAAAAATGAGAATGGCAATACCCTACTGCTTGTGTTGGAAGCTACTTCATACCAGACGAAAATATTCAGACATATCTAATTTGTTTGCAAAGTTGCAACATGAAAAAGCACCAGAAAGCTAATTTCAGGACTGCTGAGTATGTCTGTGTACAACGCGTTCACTTCCAACTTGCACAAGATCAACAATGTGAACTGGGGAAAACACTGTTGCTATAAATAACAAAGCACTATCAATGCTGAGATCTGAACACCAAAGTTGCCGTATTATTTCCTAAAATGCATTAAAAGTGCAGTAAAAAATTTGCATCAGGGGTGAAACATCTGTTAATGGCAACAACAAAAATTTGCGAAACAAATCCAACAAAGAAAAAGAAATCTTCTAACTGCGATTTTCAAACATACTATGGGCATCTACACACACATTAATGACGTTGTGTCACGTGATAAGCATGGAATTTGTGATTGGGCGCTTTTACCACTGTGTGTTATGCTCTGACGCAGGAGAAACATGCGTTGACTGGCTGTTATCATTGTCTGCTAGCACGCGATTTCACCCAATTTGGAGGCTACCAATGACGCAGGTAGGTGAAATTCCAAGCAGTTATAGTTACTTGATCATTTCAGACTAGTATTTTATACAGTAGCACTCTTTATTTATAAATACAGCGTTCAATGTGTTCGATGCACCCTCTTGCAGGCTCATGTCTGTTTCGATTCATTATTTCATGGTTTGGAACCACAATTACCAAAAAGTAGGCATACGTAGGATCAAAAACAAACATGTTTAATAATGGTTGCAGTCATTTCAAATTATTTCTCAGTCCATGAACAAGGAGAGAAGAATTGGTCAAAACATAACGTTCGTTTCTGGTGACATGGAACCGGACGGAAGTTGATTCTGTCAAACAAAACGTGCGTTGTATCATCATGTTGCAGAACATGCGTTGAACAAATCTTCCCTACTTTGTTTTGATTTCTGTGTGAAACTGAGATTGTGCAATGGTATTAATGATGATGTAACTTTGAGATTCTTTTGATTTAAATTTGCCATCTTCTATTGGACTAGAAACGATAGAACTTAACGCAACATGGTGTGCTTGCAGAGTTTTTGTTTGGAATTTTTATTGTTGTTTCTTCTGTCCTGTTTTAGTAGTGACATGGTGTGCTTGCAGAGGTTTTTTGTTTTTGTTCTGTTCATTTTTAGTAAACTTTACTAATTTAAGCTGGAAACAATTCAACATAATGTTAATAATATCAATATACTGAGAAGAACTGTACTACTACTTGTGTTTTTTCTTTTCTTTTTTCTTATTCATGGTTTTTGTTTTGTTTTTGTTTGGTTCCTGGGGTGGGGGTGGGGGGATGCATTAGCATTCATGAAAAAGACAGGGGTCTGACTCTGAGGCAGCATACTATTAACTATATATATGTACGAGTTTACTACATCTTGTTTTTCCATTTCCTCCAACTTTGATTGCTGTCTCTGAATGTGATGTGTTGTGGACTGCAACTGGTGCTGTGATTTCACTTGTTGGCTCTGTTAAATCTAGGTTCTAGACTACAAGGCTTCATCTGGAGAAGTGCAGATAAAGTTCCTGCGTGAAAATCAGAGCAGCTTCTCGTTCCCTGCAACTGATGACATCCCTTGGGTGCCTGCTGATCAGCTTGCAAAACTAAGCCACTACAGACCGGTGTCAAATGCAGCTGGGTTTTTTACAGAATAAAAGTTGCTTGAAGTTGTCATTGTTTTGCATGAGAACAGATGATTGATTAAATTTTCATGTTAAGTTTTAGTCACTTCATGTAAACATTACTAGTACTGCTCATCACTTCTTCTTTTTTCCTTTTTTTCTTCTTCACATAAGCAAAACTTGTGAAACTAAAAAACACCTTGTCAAACTCAAAACAAATGCTTATATACATGTAATGTGTACAAATACTCTGAAAAAATACATTTTCTACATGCTTTTAACAGTTTCCAACCTGAGTGATTATTGAATGTCATGTGAAACATGCGTTACATGTCACGCGAAACATGCGTTACAATTCAAAGAACATCCGAAGTTGAGGAAGTGTTCCAATATTACTTTGGAATATGTCCACAGCATCAAAAACTAACAAGAATAAATACTTGTTCATGATCCATGGTGTTTGTTTGATCTTGAAGGAAAAACTTTTCTTTCCATTCACGCATGTTTCAGTGTCACAATTTTGCGGGTAGGCTGTTCTACTCTTGAGTGGATGAACCCTCTTAAAAATTGCACATAGTTACTCCTAATGATTGTTATTCAAAACCTTTCTATGAAATAATAAGGTTCTTGTTCTAAATATTACATAATGATACTTTTATGTCACATCGAAACATGCGTTATGCTCTCCACTTGGACATGTTCGAAGCCACCCTAACATGCAGTCGGGGTCCTAACTGCTTTTCTTTTAATTGTGCCTTAAAATAGGATGTATGTGGAACACAACAAGCCAAATTGGGATAAGCTGCAAGCTATTTCAGTTTTGACCTCTGATTCCCCCTAACCAGCACTGAAGAAGAACCCATATATATGTCTGTATAAAATATATAAGAATTCATATATATATATATATGCACACGTGTGTGTTGTGTGTGTTGTGTGTGTGTGTGTGTGTGTGTGTGTGTGTGTGTGTGTTACCACAGACAAGTTAACAGTATTACACAATGCATTCAGCTTGTTAGTGTTCTCCCTCTCTGTGTGAGTCTCTCTCTTTCTTTCTCTAAACCAATGCTATTTCAATGTTACTGAAACATTTCTGATTATTAGCTGTTATTCAGACATTACCCCCAGGGAAAATGGGGACTTTAAAAAAAAACTTGTTTTTTAGCAATTAGAATGACATCATGTTGTTGTTTTTGTTTGATTTTAATGTAATGTTTTTGTATGTTTGTCCATTACACTACAAACATAATGCCAGTACATTATAGTGTTATCTTAATTTCTAAAATTCAAGTACAACTGACAGTCGGCAAAAAATATTCAGTTACATCAACAATATCAAGACAATATGAACAGTTGTTGTTATTCCTCACTTTCATTTTTCAAAGGAGTGTATTTGTAGGGCAAGTATAGTGCAATATTTTCCATTGAAGTACTCATAGTCTTGTCTCCTTGGTACATTTGTAAGTCAATAAACTGAACTGTGTTTCTTTCAGTGCTGAAATTTAAAAAAAAATCTTTCTCCAGAGTGCAGTGATGTTGGTTTAATCTGCTAACAAATACTGCTAGCATGCTAAGTACTATTATTTTTCAGGGACCCAAGACGAGCAATCCTGAGCCATGACTCAATCATTATGGAAGGGAATCATGTTTTCTGCATCACTTTTCCTGTCCTGTTTTTTTGGGACACTGGTGCTGCTGACTCCACTGATTCCTATAGCGCTCAAATGGCCTTCTCTGGGACGCCGCATGATGGACTTCTCTCTCTGGCTCTGGTTTGTCTTTGCAGCGGTAAGTTTAAAAATAAATAAATATATGGTACTATTTCTAGAGGTGGGCAAAGGAGATGGAGGAGTTGGAAGAATGTAGTTACTAGTACATTACCAGTTTTTAGGGGTGAATTTTATCTCAGGGGAAAAAAAGTTATTTTATGTTAGGCGTTCAGCCAGCCAGCCATCAGCTGTTTTATGCTGCATTTTGGGGGGGACACTATGAGTATGATTGTGATTACAGATGAGTTAATATTACACTTGAACCATTTGTAAGGTACATTTTTGACAGACTAGTACTTGCTAAAACCACACACTTGCAATATGTCTTACAGTGGCTAAAGTTATGCTTTCAAATCAAAATTAGCATGTCATTTGCTTCTTGGTATACATGTAAGTTAAGCTCAGTGTTTATTTTGGTTGTGTTAATTTGTTCTGCCTGATATATATATATATATATGATTTGATTGCATTTTGTTTTGTCTTTGTAGGCTGTCTATGAGTTGTTTTTGGGTGTGAAAATCGTCATTCATGGAAATCCAGCACCACCCACCCACAGTGTGCTGATCCTGTGTAACCACCGCACACGCTTGGATTGGTTGTTCCTCATATCTTACCAGTTACGATGTGGTACCCTCAGTAACTATCGCATCTCACTGAAAAGAGCCCTGAAGAACATTCCTGGACCAGGTCAGTTTTGTGCCCATCAGTATTTCAAAATTATTGTTGACAAGCCGATAGCTCAGAGCAGGGATGTATCTCAGTGGTAGAACGCCAGACCTGTCATTGAAAGGTCATAGGCTTGATTCCTAGCACAAGTGGTGGTACAATTTTCTTCACCAGGGTCAACTTTCTGTGCTGACTCTTGTTTGGGTTTCTGTTCCACTGCCATGTTATCACAGTTGCATAAACTGTAACAGTATACTTTATTCATACTAGTGCCAGTAGTGAGATATTGAAGTTTTCATTTGACTTCATACATTAAAACACAACTAAAAAATTAAATACTGTCTTAATAATTGAAGGTCATTTCACACATTTGCACACACACACACACGCATGCACACACATGCACACACATACACACACATGCACATACATACACATATGCACACACATACACCCCCTGCATCTCAGTCTACATAATCTGAATTTCTAATACTAATACCTAGTAAACACAGATTGACCTGGATAATGTTACATCTGATAGACCAAAAAAAGAAAACTTTCTAATAAAATAAAATTGTTAGGTACACCCCCACCCTCTCTTTGAAAGTTATCCTCAAGACTCAACAGGTGCTTTATGGAGCTGAAGATATTTTTGTTTAAATTGTCCAGGAATCCATCACAAACATTCACTGTTGCTTTCTCACACTTTGGTGGTTTCATTAAGGGTGCTATAGTGGGAAAATGAATAGTGAGGGTTTAGGCTGGATTTCCAGGGGTGGGGATAGTTCGTTGGTAGAGCAACAGATTGGTGATCGAAAGGTTGCAGGTTTAAGTCCCAGCAGGAGTAGCAGGAGAATTTTCTTCTTCAGTGTCAACTTTGTGCTGACTCTTAAGTCTTATTTTGGTATCGTTTCCACCCATGTGTTACCACATTAGCATGTAAAAGATCTTGGTCATTCTGCCAAAAGTGCAGGTGGCAGGTTACACTTACACCTTAACACACATGCACCCAACATATAATGTGGCTTTAAATAAAGTGTAAAACAAAATGTAAACTAGTGCATGGTTGTATGGTGTACACAGAATTTGCGCCGAAACAGCAGCAGTTTCACATGACACCAGCCATGTAACAATGAAACACTGCTGTAACCACTTTGGTGGACATTAAAAAATGTCTTTGTAAAGCTACAGTCACTAGTCATTCATAGTTGCATATGACTAAAGTGCAGTGGGTCAGCTTGGAAACAGAAACTAGTGTTACAATTGCCTCTGGGAAGCACTTAGGGCTCATCTTGAGATGAGGCATTTGACAAGTGTTTAAGTAAATAAATATCTTCAATCAGAATAATCTCATTTAAAAAAATTTTTTATGGCCATACAGCAGCTCATTTCAGGAATTCAGAGCACCAGCAACCTTCTTCATGAAATAAGCAAAACTTTGTGGTCTTGAGCAATGCGCAAATGGATAATGATGCATTTTCCCCTTTTTTAATATTTTGTTTGTTCTTGTTTTAGCAGTTTTAGTTTACTCTGTTACTTCATGCCATGTTAATGATTTTATAGAGTTACATTTGACGTTGCCTCTTCTTTCATTTGCTCTTCTTCTGTTACAATTTCTCTTGCTTAGCAGGTGTGATTTCTTTCAACATGCTTCATGGTGATGTATAACTGTGTTTAGTTGTTTTTGTTTCATTCTTTCTCTGTTGTGCCCTTTTTTCTCTTCATTTAGAGTTCTTTTTAAGGTAATATTTTTAAAATATGTTTGTTTCAATTGTGTTTGTGATTTATAATAAGCTGATATTTGTTTGATTTTCATCTCCTTTAAGTTTTATATTATTCATAGTGTTATTATTAGTAACAGATTGTTTGATTTTTTCTTCTAAGGACAGGTTGTCTTCCAACCATTCATACCAAAACCTAAATCTTTGTATGATAAAGTTGTCAGTCTGTCTAGTGTCTGTCTCTCTTGCTCTCTGTATCTATGTCTCCCCCCGCCCCCTGCCCAGTCTCCATGAGACACACAAGCAGATGTTAAATGTTTTATATATATACATATATGTGTGTGTTTGTGTGTGTGTGTGTGTGTGTGTGTGTGTGTGTGTGTGTGTGTGTGTGTGTGTGTGTGTGTGTGAACATACCACATAGGTGCATGCACATAAATCAGTACACACACACACACACACACACACACACACACACACACACACACACACACACACACACACACACACTTGGATGCATGCTTGCATACTGCATACAAAAACAAACTGCACATACATACATGCATGCATGCACGCATGCATGCACGCACGCATGCACACACATACACACTTGTAATCATGTTAGTATGCACCTAAGTTCTATTCCACCCTTTTCTGACAAGCATTAAAAAAAATGCAGGTCTGTGTTATGACCAGTGTTGCCAGCCAGTTCACCGTGTCAAAATGTTTAATGTTGCATCATTTTCTTAGACACTTTAAATGTCAGTTGAGAATTTGAGACAGTGCATCGCAGATGACCTTACTATTGTTTGTGGCAGTACTAATGTTGCATCATTTTCTTAGACACTTTAAATGTCAGTTGAGAATTTGAGACAGTGCATCGCAGATGACCTTACTATTGTTTGTGGCAGTACCTTAGGTCACACAGGTGAGCTTGTGTACTGGCTTGTACTGTATATATTATGACATGACAGGTAATGTAGCCCCCTGCCGCCACCCACCCCCTACCCTTAAAAAAAGAAGAAGAAAAAAGAAGAAAGAAAACACAAAACAGCAAACAAAAAAGAAGAAGAAGAGGAAGAAGAAGACAAAATCACAATGTTAAATCTGTAGAACATGGACACAACAACAACTCAGGTTCCAGAGCATGAGCAAATTAAAGGAGAACTGAAGTAAAAAACATGTATCACAGACCCTATTACTTTAGTAGGAATGGAATAAGAATTAAAAAATAAATGTTTAAGCTATATGGCAGTTAAAAAAAAAAACTTGATTTATGTGCTGCTTGTTACAAATTTACATTTGAAACTCATAAAACCGTGACTGCCATTTTTTTGTGCCCGGCAGTCTACATCAATGATCTCATAAACAAGGCCAGAATGTATGGCAAAAGTTTGAAGTATGACTTTATCTGCTCTTCATTGGTAAACAGTGAACCAACATGTCTGTGCCCTGAGGATCTCAAATCTGAAGTGAAAAAGTACTTGCTTTACAATAATATGGTAGAACAACCTAAGGAACCCCACATACAAAAATAACTGCACATTTTCAGGCCAACTTAAGGCTTTGTTTTGGTTTTCCTTTAACAGATACACCACACAACAAACATTGTGTCCATAAGGCACAAGAGAGTAACAGAAGCAATGACTACCAAGAATCCAGATTGACAATGTTCCCCACTGCCAGGGAGAGGGACAGGAAGCTAAAACTAACTTGGCTTGTTACACTGTTGTAAAGCAGTCAAAATCAAGGCCAGGGAATAGCCATGAATTATTCAGTTTCAAATTCATTGGAGAGGAAGTCTTTGAAATAGCATTATATTCACACTTGTCTCAGATTTTCATGGAGTGTGTTAGTGAATTGGGAAAGGATTACTAACCCCTGCTTCTGTGCTAGGTTAGCACTCTGGGTGATTTTCTCCCATTTGTTTTGTTTTTGTTATCAGATTTTGTTTCAGACTGCACTATTCATACTTGTATGATTAACATGTCTAGAGTTTAATGCTTTTATGATTGCCTAATTTAATTTATAAAGAACTGCCAGGTTCATGGTCTTGGTAACACATGAAATACATTTCACATCTTTAATAAAACACTGCACAATGCATGAACTTGGAAGCAGTTGCCTATTTGCTGCAGTTGCAGGACAAAATGCCTATTGATTTCATGGAATGGGCAGTTTGAGAAGACAATGTACAGATTACAATATTTCTATGCAGGTTTTGCATCATTGTATTGATGGTTGTGTCTGCAGGCTGGGCCATGCAGTGTGCTGGCTTCCTGTTTCTGCAGAGGGACTGGAAAAAAGACAGAGACTGGATCAGTCAGTCCTTGAAATATTTTGCACAAATGGGCACACGACCTCAGGTATAATATGTTAATTATTATTTGTATAACCTCTAACTTTGAAAACCACACACACACACACACACACACACACACACACACACACACACACACACACACACACACACACACACACACACACACACACACACACACACACACACACGCATGCACACATGCACACACGCATGCATGCACACACATACACACACACAACACACACACACACACACACACACACCAACACACACACACACACACACACACACACACACACACACACACACACACACACACACACACCATGTAAACAAATATGCAAGAGTGACATGAAAGTGAGACAAACTGTTGACATGATTGTGAGTTTAAGAATTTGACATCAAACTATTCAAAGCGAATTCAATATAAAAAACAAATGTGTATATGTAAAGCCTTGAATTAAGCTTCTTTTTCTTTCAGAAAACTTTGCTGTGTGAAAAACTGTTGAATCTCTGATTTGACTTGACCTCTGCAAATGTCCCTGTCTGTTGTTAAAATTGTGTCACTCACAAATATGTGCAAGTTTGCTATTTTATTATTGTCATTTTTGTTTGTTGGCAGTGTGTTTCATTTGTGTGTCTTCTTCTTCTTCTTCTTATCTTTCCTCTTTTCTTTTTTTTTTTGGTGGTGGGGGGAAGGGTGGGTGGTGAGATGGAAAGAATAGTAAGGTTGCAGGAGATCGATTTAAAGGATGGGGTATATTCTGAGGGAAGACTCTGAAAACTGCATGAGGGGGCAGTTGTCTGCTGGCAAGATCAGGTCCTAGTATGAAAAAAGTTGTTGCTAGTGTCACTATTTTGAGATTTTCTGTGCTGATTTGTGAGATTTTCTGTGTTGATACTTTGGCCAGAACAGTGTGGAGATTAATGAGATTAGAAAAAGTGGTTATGTGAAGGTGTTCTGAAAGTTGAAGGACAATTTTGTTGTTGTTGAAATCTTTGAGAAAAATTATATAGATTGGCTTGCAATTTTAATATTAATTTTTGGATGAGCTTTTGTCATTTGAGATTTAAAACTTCTTTACTTCACTATAAATTTGTGCCATTAAATATGTGTGGCATTTTGTAACATGCTTACCTTAATAATTTTGTTTTACAATTACAGTTTCTGTTGTTCCCTGAGGGGACAGACTTCTGTGAGAATGGACTGGCCAAAAGTCACAAGTTTGCTGAGGCAAATGGACTGCCTATATATGAATATGTTTTGCATCCTCGGACAACAGGCTTCATCCATTTTGTCAACAAAATGAAAGAAAGTAAGTTTGAGTCAAATGGTCTTTATTATTTAAGCTATCCCTGGAAATACTAGTTGCAAGTACATGTATTGGGTGATTCAGCGAAGCTGGTTTGCTAGAGTGAATGTGCTTTGTAATCTTTCGCGCAAGAAGTCGCGAGAGGTTGCAGTGCACTTCCAGGCTGATTTCTGAGTATAACAGTGGAAGTTGAACCTAGAATCGCGAAGCAGTACAAATGCCAATACTGTTGCTGTTGCAAAAATTAAGCTGGGTAAAAGTCAAGAGAGTTAACAACCCCGCCTGAATTGCCCAGTATCTTGCTGCACAGTTACTCAAGTTAAAAGATTCAGCACATAGTGAGGTATTGAAGTTGCTTTCTGAAAATTATACATTTTGTGTATGTGTGTATAACCAAGAAAATGGTCTGCTTTATGTGCTGTGTGTCCCCAACAAAGGCAACATTTTTGCTCGACTGTAGAATTATGGCAGACAAACAAACTGAATTGAGTTTGAAAGTAAGCTCAAGTACTTAGTAACCCATTTGCATAATTCCAGCATAATGCTTGTTCAAGTAATGGCATCAAAATCAGTGGCCACATTCATATGGTATCAGTGCTACCCTATCTGTTTCAAAGATGTTTTGTGACTTGTTCCATTTAATTCTGATCTCACCTTATGAGAGATTAAACAAGATACTTAGGTAGTAATAATAATAACAGTTATTCTACTTCTATGGGAACACCATGCTTTACAAGACCAACAAAAATGTATACATAAAACCTCAAAATTAATACAAAACATAATGTATTCCTCACACACCACACACATGCACATGCACACACACACACACATCCACACACACACACACACACACACACACACACACACACACACAACACACACACACACACACACACACACACACATAAGTGCACAGAAGGAATGGGGAAGGAAGGAGGGGGGGGGGGAGCAAAGGAATGAAACAGAATTTTAAACCACTTGTAGTGGTGTTAGATATAGAGGTGAGTTTTTAATGCACTTTTGAAGGCATGAGAAGATTGAATGTGATGGATGTCAGAAGGGAGAGAATTCCATTGCTTTGGAGCACAGTAAGAAAAAACATTGGCCAAAGGTTAAAATTAGTTTTAAAACTGGGACAACAAAGTATCTGTGTGTCTGCAGAAGAATGAAGCTGACTGGAAGGGGTGTACACAGTGAGAAAGTTGGAGAGAGAGGCAGAAGATGAGTCTTAGATAGAAGAGATGCAGTTAAACATGACCTTTTGTTGATCAGGGTAAATAAATGAAGTTACAAGTCATGTGAACAGAAAACTGACTGAACTACATTAAAAGTCAAAACTACTGTTAGCTTGTGTTCAGCTTTTCAGGTTCAGCATGACACCCCCTTCCCCTACCCAAATGTTCTTCCATTTGAAGAGTGCATAATATCATGCAGTACCTGTATATTTGTGTTCACTGCTCTGTCTTCCTCTTCCTTGTCTTCAAAGCTCCATGAGCAAAGCTTTTTTGTGCTGGGCAACATACTGCTTTTCTTTGGTGGTTCCATAGTCAGAGCTAGTCCTCCCTTACCTCCATACCAAGTAGCATCCACTAACTCTTTTAAATCAGCCTTTGAAATAAAGTAATCCTGGGCTGCATTTTTTGGGGAGGGGGGAGGGGGGGAGGGTTCAACAGTTTTTAATTTCACTCTTCATAGTTTCTTCTTGTTCAGCAGTCTGTCAGTTTACAATTTTCAGAATACACTTTATATAGCATGTTTTGGACAGTGATGTTGGTATGAGAAAATGAGATGCAGTTCCAGGCATGAGCAGGGTATTATTATTTATTTATTTTCTTTCAGGGCATTTTTTTCCTTCTTCTTTCTTGTTTGCTTTGTACATCTTCTTCTCTTTTCCAATGACTGTGAGCATGTTCTGTGACTATGGAAGTTCTTTTCATACTATATGCAATCAACTTTACATTTATTCTTCATATTCCTTCCTGAGCAGTCTTTCTGTTTACTCTTCATAGTTGATTTTTATTCAGCAGTCTATGAGTTCCCTGTTCATAGTTCTTTCCCTGTTCAGTACTTTTTTAGTTCGCTTTTTGAGTTCACTCTCTAAGTCTTCTTGTTCTACAGTTTTTCAGTTCAATCCCTTCATGAATTGTAGTTCCTTCTTGTTCAACAGTTTTTCAATTCACACTTCATAATTCCTTTTCAAATAGTCTGTCTGCAACTTGATTTTATGTGTGTTAGCCAGTTGATTGGCATTTGTGTGTGTGTGTGTGTGTGTGTGTGTGTGTGTGTGTGTGTGTGTGTGTGTGTGTGTTTTTCATGGCTGATATTGAAAGTGAAAGTTTTGCAATAATTTTATTTTGTCTTCAGGAGTACACTTAGGATCATTTCCAAGTGGTACCTTTTGTTTTGATGCTTTTGGTTGTTTGGATTGTTTGGCTAGGATGTTACTTGAGCCTAACAATAACTTATAACATGGTGTGTCTGCAATAATAGACTCATCTATCAAACTGAAGTTTTGGGTACTTAAAAAAGAAAAGAGAAAAAAGAAAAAAGGTTGAATTTGTTAAGTTGTTGGCTGTAATTTTGAGTGGTGAGTTTTGAAAGGAAAAAATAACTCATTTCAGTAGTGGCCATTGGCAAAGTAATGCACTATGCAGAAAGCCTTCATTTTTTGGTCAACAAGGATAGCATTATCACTCATGATCATACCAGAATATTTTGTTTCCATTATATATACTGAATGTAATTTGTCAGTATTCAGGAAATTCTGACTGAAATTCTGATGCTGTCACAGTGTCAGGTGACACTTCAGTCTCATATTCTTTTTGTATTAGAGCAGTCATCAACATTCAGTCTCAGGAAGTTTCATTGTGTACACTATCATTTTTGTCACAATGCTTTCCAACAATACCTGGGCGTAAAACATCAACTTACTTACTTACTTACTTCCACCAATACTTTTCAGAGGCACAAACTGCTAAGACTTACGCAGCAAACCATTGGTTGTGTTTTTGTCTCATCCTTCTTTCATTTTCATTAATTTGAGTGCCAACTTACAGTATTGTGTCTCCACTGCACTTCCCTTACAGGTACTTAAAGCACATTTTATTTTAAACTGTCTTTGTCACTATTTTGCTTAAAATGTATTGTGTGATTGTGCCATTTAACACACTGACCATTTTCACATGTCCTAAATAACATGTCCTAAATAACATAAACCCTTTGACGACAGAAAAGTATCTAAATGATGCATGTATGGGTGTTTGTCTGCTGCTGGTCACACAGTAAGAGAAAACCAGGACAAATAATAAATTGTGTGTCGCTGAATATGAATAGTTATTACAGGGGTTGCACTAGGTTTTTAAAAACTGCATATGGCATATGCAAGCATGTAAAAAATAAAATAAAAGCATCTGGGTCAATCATTTAAAAAAAATTGTCCATGTAAAAGGATCTGACTGGCCCCAAAACTCCCTGTGTGCCCTTGAAATGAGCTGCTGATGTCCCCTACCTTAGGTTCCTGTATTCCAGTGCCCATTTACCCCCTGTGATTTTGTTTGGATCCCTCAGTCTGAATCTTACTAGATCTACTGGTCTAGGTGAAATTATGTCAACTGAAGCCTCCTTTTTACAGCACAAAGTCATCTTGAACTTGTTCAAAAATTGGTAACAGCAGTAGTTTTACATTTTTGATGGTAGGTCTGCTGCAAAGTCATAGAAGCTGATTGTGTGTGTGTGTGTATGTGTGTGTGTGTGTGTGAGTGTGTGTGTGTGTGTGTGTGTGTGTGTGTGTGTGTGTGTGTGTGTGTGTGTGTGTGTGTGTGTGTGTGTGAGAGAGAGAGAGAGAGAGAGGAGAGAGAGAGAGAGAGAGAGAGAGAGAAAGAGAGAGAGAGAGAGAATTGGTACCTTTAGTTGAAAACTAGGGCAAGGAGGGAGTACAATTCAAACACTGCAAGGCAGAGGCACTGCTGTGACTGTAGTCCTTTCTAGGTTTGTTCATAATCATATAGGTGGCTGATCAGGAAAGTAGCCCTTCAATGTTTGCATATATCCATTACATGTCATGATCTAAAAAACGCATATATGTGGCATTCAGAACTGCATAAAATACACATGAAACAAGTGTTATTGTTAACATAGTCCATGTAATAAACAGTCTGTGCAGTTTTCAAATGCGAAAAATAATGTATTATATAAAGTTTAGTACAATAGCATGTTAGGCTACTCAAATGTGAAATTTCATTGTGATGGTGATGTTCTGAGAAAGAAGAAAAACAAAATACAACTGTAATTAAGCAATTATTATTTTGGGGGCTAAGCAGTTAATGATAATAGTAACCAGTGTTAGCCCATCAGAATGCAAGTTCATTCCAGACTGACCAAACATCCACTCATGACTGTGTAGCAACTAGCAACTTGTGTCTCAAGTGTCATGCCAAACTTGCACTTACAGCCTAGAGGGCAATATTTTAGCTTTCTGTAAAACATTTCAGCTTTCTGTACAAATATTTGCTCCTCTCCCCCTTCATGTTCATTGTCTTTTTAAGTTGTTTGTGAATTGCATATAGTGTCCTCAAGTGTGCTATTCTTATTATTCTTTGACACTGCAGATACTGCAGTGTGGTACTGCAGCTGCAGAAAAATAAAGTCCCCACTGCAGAAAACCCAGAGCTTGCAAAGTCCCCACCTTTAAGCCTGGAGCAGGTCATTTTAATGTTGCCTTAAATGCTTTGCCTGCTACCAGGTATTTTACCTACTAATTTTTGATTCATTCAACTCTTTTTTTTAAAGTCCGCTGCCTGCTTTTTGTTCACCTTGATACATCAAGGTTCACTGGGAATAAACAACCAAGTTCCTCTCCACTTTTTGCTAGTGCAATATTCCCTTATGAGCATATGGAATAAGATAGAACATCCTGCTCATCACCCCAAGCAGTTGATGCCAGTTTTTATGCTGGGAGCCCATGGAATGTAAATAGGCTTCAGATAATTTTTACAACAGATGAAAAGTATTAGTCCTGTGTGACAGTTTTGATTGCTATTATGTAATAATAATAGATAACTTTCATAGAGTTATTCTCTACTCTTCAGCAGACTCACAGTGCTTTTGTTGCATGTGATTCTGAGTGAGTGACTGTAGCCTTTTGATAGTTTTAGAGTGTGTTTATGAATATTCATTCAAGTAGTGTACCTAACCTCAGTATTTGGTTATTGCATAGCTGGTGCCACGTGAAGCTGCTGCCATTTTGGTGCACATTCTGTGTACATCATACAACCATGCACCAGTTTACAGTGTCACATTATGCAAAGACACATACCTAGGGTGCATGTGTGTTTAGCTGTAACCTGCCACCTGCACTTTTGGCAAAATGACTGGGATTGTTTGCATGCTACTGGGAATGGGGGTGGAATAGATGCCAAAATCGGAGAAGAAAATTCCCCTTCTGCTTCTGCTGGAACCTATGACCTTTGATTCGTGAGACCAGCACTGTAGCCACTGAGCTATCCCTGCTCTCCTGTATATAAAGACAGTGAATTTGACCTTTGCTTGTGAGTGGATGGATTGTGATTTGACCTCATATAATTTAAGTTGCCAAATGTTAATTAAGTTTATTCATCAGTTGTATATATATATATATATATTTATAGCATTGTTCTCTGCTCTTCAGCAGACTTACTGTGGTCTTGTCACTTGTGATTCTGAATGAGTGACATACGCTTTTTATAGTGCATTTTAAATCTCCACTGTTACAGCACTATTTGTTACATGGCTGGTGCTGCATGAAACTGCCTCCACATCTAGGTGCATGTTATGTGTACACCAACCATTCAGCAGTTTACAATGCCTTTTGCAGTTCAAAGCCACATACATAGGGTGCATGTGTGTTTAGCTATAAACTGCCACCTGCACTTTCGGCACAATGACCAGGATCTTTTTACATGCTACTGCGGTAACAGAAAGGTGGAACATATACCAAAATAAGAGTCAGCACAGAAAGCTGACCTTGGAGGAGAAAATTCTCCAGAACCTGTGGCCTTCGAAACACTAGTCTGGTGCTCTACCACTGAGCTGTCCTACTGTGCATATTTTTGAACTGCGCCTCAGACTTTTACTTAATAATGGTAATAATAATGAAAGTACTTTGTGTGACTAACATTAAATTTAAAGCCTTAGGCCTAAGCACATGTACACATTAACATGACAAATTGTGTGTGTTTTACCCCTGCTATAACTAGCATAGTTGTCTGGGCACTAAGTATGAAGTTACATGCTTTTTTACCTTTTTATTATTTTATTTTTACAAATGCAACAGGAGCCTACCCAGGCAATACTTAGCCTCATTCCTATTTTGTTGACACTTGTTTGACATCCAATACAGTTTACTGAATTAAACACATTTTATACGCCTGCACACACACACACACACATACACACACACACACACACACACACACACACACACACACACACACACACACACACACACACACACACACACACACACACAGAGTACGCTACAGTACACTTACACTATACTTTACATGCACTACTGCTTCTGTGTCATTTGAAAATCAGCACCAGCAACAGCACCATATTAAACTGCCTTGATTTAAGTTTTCCTGTTGTATTACTAATAACCACTTTTTGCGACCAGCAGCAGAAAAGGATACATGGAATTTTTGGTCCAGAAATTGGCACTTCTTTCCTACAACTTTCATTTTGTCAAACTAATGTGCACTATTGTTTACCAGTAAGTAGTTTTAGGATTTTCTGCATGTCTGGCGGAATGGGTGCACACTAAAATAACTGACTTTTTTTAATTATTGTTGTAATGTACGTGTTCTACAGATAACAGACAAGTTCTTTTACAATTTGTTGGCTGAGTTATGAACATTCTGAGAAGACAGTGACAGTTTTGTTACTTTTATGTTGTTTGTATTTTTGTCACACACTGTCACAGAGTAACTACAACACATGCTTTTTCTCTCTCTCTTGTTTTCATGTGCAACAGTATCATTTATTTGTTGATCACTTTTATATAGTTCTTGACTATGCTCTTGTTGCATGTGATTCTAAATGAATGACTGTACCTTTTTATAGTGCATTTTGAATATCCACCAAAGTGCTGTGCACTGTTTGGTTGTTAGTACATATGTTACATGGATGGTGCCACATGAAACTGTTGCCATCTCGGCACATTATGTGGACACCATACAACCATGCACTATATCCTGTCACTCCATGCAAAGCCACAAACATAGGGTGCATGCATGTTGGCTATAACCGGCCACCTTCACTTTTGTCAGAATGACTAGGATCTTTTATGTGCCACTGTGGTAACACAGGGTGGAGCAGATACTAAAATAAGAGTCAGCACAGAAAGTTGACCCTGGAAAGGAAAATTCTCCTGCCACTCCTGCCGTGACTCAAACCTGTGACCTTTCAGTCATAAGTCTCACGCTGTAACTAATGAGCTATCCCCACTCCCCATATTTATATGGGAGGATGTCAGTGTTTGCCCGAATCAACACCTATCTATCACAGATATTATAATATACATTAGCTGTGACCTTCAGGTGCATTAACTTGTATTTCTGAAATAAAGTAGCCTCATGTTAGTCACAGTATACATATAGTTTCTGGTGCCAAAATTTAAACACTGTTTAGCAATGCATGTTCTAGACCATTCCCTGTCTGTTTTTGTTGTTGCTTTTTTTTCTCTCCTTTTTTTGGCTTTTAATACTGCCTAAAAAGTTTAGAAGCTATGGCTAACTCACATTTGTGACAGTAGTATAAAACAGTCAGTGCCCCATGGTTTATCATCACAATTGTATTTGGTTCATATATATATAGAGAGAGAGAGACAGAGAGAGAGACAGAGAATGTCTGCAGCAAGAGGGAATTTGCCATGAAAAGGGTGTACTAAAATTTGTTTTGTTTCTTTGATAAATGAACTGATAACAGTTTGATGTGTATAATTTTTTGTAGATAAAATCCTGGACTCCATCCTTGATGTCACAGTGGCATACCCTGAAAACATCGTACACAGTGAGGCTGAGCTGGGTAAAGGCACTGCACCACAGGAAGTTCATTTCTACGCACAAAACCACCTCATTTCCAAAATGCCAGAGTCTTCTGAAATGTTGGAGGCTTGGTGCCGGAAAACTTGGCATGAGAAAGAAGTCACTCTGCGAAGGTATTACAAGGAGAAAACTTTCACTGTGAATGGAGAGGGTCCTGCCGTCTCATTGGAGAAAGAGAAGTCGGTGCATCAGCTGCTGTGGTGCACTGTGGTGTTTTGGGCAGTGTTTCTTACAGCTGTATTCTGTGCACTGGTTTTCTTCCCCATGTTCAAGTGGTACTGCATTTTGAGTGCCATCACATTTGTTTTCATTGGCAGGAGTTATGGGGGAGTGGATGCTCTGCTTTATGCTACCTGCAGCTAAGTCTGTCACTCTTTACGTATTATTTTACACACATTTTTATGTTGGCATGTATTTCTTTTTTACTCTTCAGTAGAAGCAACAGTACTTGAGGGAAAGAGGGGTCTCTAGAAACTTCTCATACTTAGTGATAGTGGCTGTTCATTTTCATTGATAGAACTGAAAACATTGCAGGAGTTCAGTTTGTTGACTGTGCACATTCTCCAACTATCATCTTGGTTTTGAGCAAGAAATCATCAGGATATTAAAATTTAGCTTAGTGCATAAAAATATATGCACTGGGTGTTGCGACTGATTGTTGTTTTTGAATTATTTGTGGCATGCTGTTTTTAAAGCATGCAACAATAAATATTGTGAAACTAAGAGTATGCAGTAGGTGTATCATAAAATTTTCACCAACTGTAGCATGATAACCTTTGTCTGGGCATTCATATTTGTTTCATGTGCATCAAAAATGGAAGTATGTCTTTCTTTGATACAAAACCAGCTTCTGTAGTGGTGTGTCCATCTTTTGTTCCATGTATTATTTTCTTTAGTCATTTTACAGACATTTTTCTTCTTATTGCGCAATAATAGCTGAACAGTAGTTTCAGTTGACTCTACATATCTATACATTTAAATAAAACATTCAGTTTTGCACTGATTGACCACTGCATGTGCATTTCTTTGATATTAGCTTCTCTCTGAAGATAATTTGTGATTGTCAAAAAAATAATGGTAATATTAATGTTGAGCCAACATTGGTTGCTCTTACTTTTTAGCTCATTGACTACTGAGCTGACCAAAAATGTTTCTTTGTACATTTTTGCACCTCAGGTTGTGCTGTCAGTTTGACTGTAATCTGCAGGGTTTTTTGCCCATTGATAAAAAGAATAGTGGATCAATATAATGCGTAGTTGCAGTATGTATAGCAAAAACACTTTCCCTTCTCTGCCACATACTTGTAAATGGTAGTTTTGATCTGAGTTTCATTGGAAGAAGGATTTGCATATAAGCAATAGCAATATACCTTATCCATGCCAGCGTGAAGTTAAAGTTGTTGTTCAACTTTGCATTGTTGTAGGCACCATGTTGCCCAGCTGGGGGAGGACCAGTGATATGGAACAAAAGAAGGCTCCAGTGAGAGTTGATTTAGACCAGTAATGTACATAGAGCGTCACACTGGGTTTTGAGTGAATGACTACAAAATAATAACCACAATTTGTGTAGGTTCAGTGATAGCCAATGAATCTTGATTAGCTTGCTGAGGCCAAATATGCGCAAGGAATAATAATAAAATCATTGCAAACACCCCAAAAACAATTTATTTTTATTTTGTATCTACAGTAAAAATATAAATATGTTTTTTCTTTTTAATAAAAAAGAGGATAATATATGTAAGAGAGAGAGTTCAGAACAGTGCAGCACAGCTTGTTATGAAGAAATGTAAATTACACCACATAACACCACTGTTAAATGAACTGCACTGGCTGCCTGTAAAATTGTGCTGTGAGTACAAGACAGCAAATTTTGCATACTGTTATTTTAACAGTACACTCCCCTCCTGCCTTTCAACTTCACTCCACACATATCAAACATCACACACCCTCTGATCCTCAAGTGAGAAACTGTTGAAAATTTCAAAATGTAATTTTAAATCTTTTGGTGAGTGCTTTAGTTTCATTTCTCCAGTTGTCTGGAATTTACTGCCTGCCAGTCTGTGAAATCTCCCCATTCTGAGTTCAAAATCCAGCTCAGACTTTCTTCTTTAGGCAGGCCTTTTCACAAATCAAGGTAGACCAGTCCTGTGACCATAGATTATGTGTATGTCTGTCACTCTGTGCATGTATAATCATGTACATGAGTTGCATGTGCTAGCGCATCGAGTTTTTGTTTTGCAAAAAAGATTTGTGCTCTATTGGGTGGTTCAGTGAAACTGGTTTGCATGAGTGAATGCCCTTTGTAATCTTTTGCACATGAAGTCGTGAGAGGTTGCAGCGTCACTTCCGGGCCGATTTCTGAGTAGATGTTGCTTCATGCTGTGTATAACAATGGAATTTGAACCTAGAATTGCGAAGCAGTACAAATGCCACCACTGTTGCAGTTGCAAAAATTACTGGGGAAAGGGGATGGAGGGTAGAAAAAGTGTCTTTGCATTGTTTTTTGGTAGATCAGAAGATTGCAAGTTCGTGAAAAAAAATGCGTTTGGGGGCATCCTATAGCGTGAGCAACAAGTTATTGCTTTTGCCAGACACATTCTGACTACGGGCCTCCCAAAATGTCTTTAAAGTTGGCAGTGTAAAATTCACAAATTCACTGTCACCGCCTTCCATTGTGAAGAACATACGCACCGGAAGTAAAAGCAGCCAGGGACTTAAGCAATGCCGGGCAAAAGTCAAGGGAGTTAACAACCCCACCTGAACCACCCAATAGGAGCTATCCATTGTGGCTACTATTATGGAGACAGAGACAGACAGAGAAAATGTAAGCTTTAAGAATTTGATATTTTGGTGGGTCTGTCTGTTAAAATGGTTCAGTTTAAACTTTGCTTTCTTTCCACATTTATTGTGACTAGAGAATGAGGTGGATGGGTGACAGTGAAGCTGTTGCTTTTTGTTTTGTTTTTTTGTTTTTATTACAAGACAGTTTATACTAATTAGAGTGCCGGACTCATGATTGAAAGGTTGCAGGTTTGAATCCCTGCAGGAGTGGCGGGAGAATTTTCTTCCCCAGGGTCAACTTTCTGTGCTGACTCTTATTTCGGTGTCCGTTCCATCCCTGTGTTACCGCAGTAGCACATAAAAGATCCCGGTCATTCTGCCAAAAGTGCAGGTGGCAGGTTACAGTTAAACACGCATACACCTTATGTATGTGGCTTTGCATGAAGTGACATGGTGTGTGGTTGTATGGTGTACACAGAACTTGCGCTGAGATGGCAGCAGTTTCATGTGGCAACAGCCATGCCAGTGCTGTAAGTACACCACTTCGGTGGATATTCAAAAACGCGCTATAAAAAGCTAGTCACTCATGTAGAATCACATGCGAGTGCAGTGAATCTGCTTGAGAGCGGAGAATAGCGCTATATAAAAGCAATCATCATCATCATCTTTTGTGCTTAAAACCTGTATTAATATGATAATAACAATGCTAGTCAAAGATTTGTTTTTCAGTTTAAAAACTGATTTGCATTTTTGTGTGTGTGTGTGTGTGTATATTTTAGACAAATACTATGTTACTTGTGTGTACATCTATACATTTAGGCAGAAAATTTTCCTCCACCAGAAGGAGAGTGTGAGAAGACAACTGTTTGCAGTACATCAGACTACTCCACATTCACATCGTCCTGAAATGGTGGTGAGAGCAGATGTCAAACTGATTCTTATATGGTATGGTGTTTTCAGAACCCCATCCTTCATGGCAATCTTGCAATGGTCAATGTATGGGTGTCTGTGTCTGATAAAAGGTAAACATGGTGCTTAACGTCCACAGAAACCATAAGGTTTATTAGGGACGGGGAGAAGGTGGGGAAGGGGGTATGGAGGTGGGGGAAGAGGGAGATTATATACCTATCGCTACACTGTCACCATCAGACTGATTCCTGCATTAAGATGGGCAGCGATGACAGCCATTTTAATGTTTCAGTAGGAAGTGATGAACAAAGTCACAAGACAACGTCCACAAACCACAACCTTTTTGAAGAGAAAGGAGAGCCGAAGCAGTATCAAACCGAGGTCCTTCTGCTCAACAGCCTAACGTCTTACCACTAGGCCAAACCGGTTCACTCTGTGTCTGATGACAGCAGAAATGTTCTGTGGTTCATTAATTCACACCTCACTGATCGGGGAGGGACATCCACATTGTCCCCATATAGGCTTTTTTGACATTGACTATGTTTAGCTGTCTCTAAAAATTGGGGAGCTGTTAAGATTTGTGTGGAGTAGGTCAGAGTGAATGGTTAGAGAACACAGAACTTGATGAAATGACCTTGGCACACAAAGATTGTAGGGAGAATATGGCATAGTGTGCATGAGTCATACTATGATTCAGCAAATAGCTGTTAGAGTAGAAGTCTAGAAGTGCACACTCACTGAATATTGCAGATTTACTGTTGTGCTGCAGTAAAGTGCTGTAAAAACAATCACCATCACTCAGAGATTTTCCTGAAATCTCTAAGAATTTCAGTAAATCTAAGTCCCTTAGTGAAACGGCAATTACACATTTTAACTGATAACTGCAGTGATTTTATGAAGTTTCACAACTTACTGTAACATATGGATGCACAGCAGAATGCTCTACGAGCAGTCTACATGTGTGTGAAACTGGTTCCCATCCTTGTATGAATGCCACAGACTATATATATACATAACTCTGGGACAGGTGGTCCTGTGAGATGGATCAGTTTTCTGCCTTTAGAGAGGGGTCTTTGACCCTGGGTTGAGACAGAGTGAGGGAATTTTTCAGTTCTTCTGGCACTGATTCACTCACTCACTGCATATTATGGCAAGATCACTCAACATGTGAAAAATCCCATATCTGTTGTTTGATAGCAGAAGACTGGTGGTATGGAAAGTAGAATACTCCACAAAAGTAGCAGTATGATGAGCATGGCTGCTCCTAGTGGAATGAAAAATCTGGTCATGGTTGGTTCAGTTGTACTTATGATCAATATTGTATTTTCTTGTAATTGTTGGTTATAACCAGTTTGTATTATGCTTGAGCATGAGCAGTTTGGTGATTTTAGCTTTGTCTTTTGTGTTTATGCCATTGCTTATGTTGTTTTGTCTTTCATGCTTATTGCCATCACTTATGTAACAGCAATAGTACATTTTGATGTTACTGAACATTTTTAGTAACCACGAACTACTGTAAAATCTTTCTGTATATTTATTGTTACTTGCATTTGTTTAAAGCCAGTTTGGATATGTTTACAAGGAATGGTGCATTGTTGACTTTTGTGAACTTTATTATTTTTTTCCCCATACTTGGCCGAGGATGGGTTTTTTCTGTGTATTTATGTTTGTGTCCATGTGTCATCATTTGATTTTGATTCTGAAAGACATACTGTGCTATACATAGTTTGAAATGCTTACTCATTAATATGAAACAATCCAGAATGGAACATTTTCAGTTGCGCACATTCAAATCATGGAAAACATTTACAGTCTTATTTCTTTGCCTTCTTCGCCTACCCATGAATCAGAATCTTCCTTTTTCTTTTCTTTTTTAAATAAAAAAGATTCCTTTGTGACACTACTGGGCATTATCATGTGCATTTGAAAGTTTCTTATATTTAAGAAACAATCTTTTATCATGTTTTCATATCTGGCAGTTGATGTGTTTATATGAAAGTTTGTAGATTATACTCTGTTCTAGTTAGTTTTGCTTTAATTCTTTATTTTGGGAATAAAGCATTGTTTAGAAAGGTTTTCGAACAGAATACCACCCTCAGTTTGTTTTTAAAAACATAGCTTGTAGTAATAGTTACAGTGAATAGGAGTGTATTTATTTCTAGTTTTTAAGCATCCGATTTTATTTTAGTGTGCACTTGAAGGTTTTAGTCTAAGAGCATATTGAGTCATTTGAAAAATGTATATGTATCTAAGGTCAGACACCTACAAGTAGCATACATTTTTTATGGTCAGCTGAAGCTAAAAGAGAGATCTTTCAATCTTTTAGTACCTCAGGAGTTTTGATACTAGTTTTTCTCCTGAATCTTCTGCATTATAAATAGGATTTACACAGTTTTAAACTTAGCTTTTCAAGGGAACTCAAAGAGAATTCTGTTCTTTAGAGGCCTATTATCGTGACTGGAAAGAAACATGTGCAGTAATCTGCATTGATAACACTTCCATTGGCATAGGCCGGAGAGTTGGAAAATCTTTGTAACATGACAAAACTCTGTTACTGAAATCCCTGAAATTGGAGTGCAGCTGCCCTAGGGGCTGGTAGCACTGCACTTGTATGTACAACAGTATTTACAGGTACTGGGAAATGGCTGCACCTTCTCACCCGATACTGAGTGAACCTCAGGGTTTTAGTTGAGTAATGTTAACAAACAAGATCTGTTATGTTGGCAAATAAGTGAATAATATCCAGTTTGAAGAGCATGTGAAAACATACAGCCAAAAGCACAACACAGAAGAAAGGTTAGAGGATGTACTTTTGATAGAGTTTATGTACCTGGTATTTACCTGCATGCCAGATGACAGTTACCAAAGGTGACTTAGGTCTTTGTTGTTGTGTTTCTTTGAGGTCTTTTGAGTGCTGATATGCTCCCTTTTTTTTATTTTATTCAACACAGAAGAAAGTTTGGTTTCACAGCTCTCAGTACTTTGGTTTAGCAACTTTTGTTTTTGTGTGGAAAAAACTTGAGGGTGATTAGGTCATTTTTTTCCATCAAGCAGCATAGTAAAGGAATATGGCTCATTTGATTTGCTGGGCAATGCTTTTGATATATTATTTTAGATCTGTTGTGGATGAGGTTTAGTTGAGCACTCTCTCTCCTCCCTCTTTCTAAAAAGAATATATCTGCAGCTACAGTTGCCAGAGCAGTGCTACCAGTGTTTACTTGGAGTGCTGATAGGGGGAATATCTATTCACCAAGACTTAAATGGGGCCCAAGATCATAGCCTGAAAACAGAAAATGTGCAAGTACTTCCAGTTTTTCAGGCAGTTGGTTGTTTTATCAGTGTTATGCAACAGAAGTAGTTCTTTGCTTTAAATTTGAGCTCTTCTGGGTGCAACCATGGTGGTTCACTTTTTACAAATGAGGAGCAGATACTGGATGGCTTGTTACATAATGTCCAACATCATGGCTGCCACCCCATGCCACAATCATAACTAGGCAATACATTAGCTGAAAAAATGCTGCTAGTGTATTATTTGAACAAATCTGAAACAGAACAAGGCCCAGAGTGCTCATGCAGAATCAACACACAAGGGAGTTTGTGTTACATATTTTGAGCACTAATTAACTCCCTTGTGTGTTGATAGTGTATTATTTGGTTTGATTTCTATTGACAGGACCTATAAAGCTTCTTTGGTTGGTGCCAACTTTGAGATGAAAACAACTACAGCAAGTTTTATGTTTATTTTGCATTTTCCCTCAAAGTATGTATCAATGTATGCCTGTTTTCATGATTCTAAACCAATTCAGACATTTACAAGGATAACAGTGGTGCGCCCATCATGGAGAGGTGTAGCACTTTTAGATTTGCATGTGTGAAGAAGAATTGTGTGTTGATTATTTGCTGTTACTAATCTGGTAACAAGTGTACCAGTAAATTAAGGTGTATTTTTGTGTAAAGCATCATTTCTTTTTAAATGTACTCTGTCTGGAATCAAGAGTAGACCATGTTTACTCTTTATAATCTCCCCATTTTTGGTACTAGCACCACTTCTCTTTCAACTATATCTGGATTTTTTGTTTGTTTGTTCATGTATTATATCTGTAAGGTTTTTGCCTATTTTTCTCCACACCTTCCTGTGAGATCTTTTTCATGGGATATGATCATAGAGCAGACTTTCCCTGTTAACTTCAGGTCACTTCTAAAGTCATTTTAAAAATTAACTGACACTTTGATTGACTGTATCACAGCAATTTTTCACTTCTAAAGTCATTTTAAAAATTAACTGACACTTTGATTGACTGTATCGCAGCAATTTATTTTAGATCTGCCACCTGGAATTGAAGTTAGGCCATTTAAAACAAAATTGAGATCTGTGAAAATAGAGGGCTCTGGGCTACTGATACAAGCCACTTCAGCTAATCAGACTATCACAAGTATTCACTGTGAACAGACCAAAGGGTTGCTGCCATCTTGCTAAACAATAGCAAGAGTGAAAAACTGGCAAAATCTGAAAAATAATAAATAGAGCCTTTCAGTGGTGATGACAAATCAGATGCAATGAAACTGGTAAATCGTGCCCCAAATTTGCAATGTGAACACTTAATAAAGAAGATTTAAGGGTGAAACAAAGGCTTTTCAACCTAGTCCAGGCAAAACTGAACCACAAGAGCTTATGTTTTAATTTTGTTGTTGTTGCTGGATTGAAACAAAAATTCTCACAAACAGGAGTCTAAGTTCTGAGACAAATTTGCAATTTTTACGTCATTATTTGCTGTTTGTGGTAGTCATAGACCATTTGGTCTAACAGTTATAATCATGAAGATCAGTGTGTCTTTAATTGATTTTACATCATTAGACTGACTTTCAGTCCCTCACCTCATCCTCTCTTTCTTTTACAGGGAGGGAAGACTTCTTAATATGCTATTTTGTTATGTGCTGACATGGCAGATTTCAACAATACTGTGCTATTTTGTTATGTGCTGACATGGCAGATTTCAACAGCAAGCTTTCCTACATAATTGTCTGGTCACAGACATGGAGGCCAGGAATCAGACTCAAAGAGTCATGCATTCCACCAGTAGACTCAGTGCAAAATGATGAGCTGAAAGTTTGTTGAACCATAGCAACAACAACAATGGAAGCTGGGGCTTAGATCTCAGCCCAGAGCCCACTATTTAAGCAAAAATTAGATCTGTGAAAAGAAATCTTTGTCAATGCTGTTTTTGTGTGCATGGCATTTATATATTCCCCACTGCTATAACAGAGGAAATGAGGATATGGAGGACCTTGCCATGCAAGGTGCCAGACCTGCTTATTGATTGGGTAAAATTCTGAATATGTATGACACTGGATGGTTGTGGAAAAACTGGACACTGGCACTTTATTGATGTAAGATATTTGCAAAAAACATTGGAAATTTACATGATACTGTTGCCCCTGTGACAAATGAGATGCTTTGCTTTATTGTTGCAAAACAAAGACAATCTAGGTTAATAAAGTCTTAAATTAATCACTGAACTAACTGGCCACTATATAGGTTCGCTGTAGTCATGTACATGAGCCTGAAGGGAGACTGTTCATGCACAGTTTATTGGGAAATGAAAGTGTATTTATTTCCCTGACTGCATGAAAACATAGCTTTGGATCTTTGATATCATGTGATACACAGGTGTTTGGGATAAATTGTTCAGCTTCTCATCAGAATTGTGTTTCATGGAGGGGTTTGGGTACATATTTGGTGGATATTCCGATTTATTGCCAGTCAGCAGAGGTTGATCAGTGATATTGCCACGTAAAGGTAATGTGATGTGGATTTGTTTAATAGGCAACTATGTTAACATGAATAAACTGAAGCCTGTTCATTAGTTATGAGTTTAACAGAACTTTCTTTCAACACTTGATTTTATTAATAGTAAATTTCAGCTGGAACATTTTTTAATTGATGCATAATGCATTACTAAGTGACTTCTTCATTAAACTTCAGCCAGTTGAGTAGGGTTTTCTGTTAGATCAATAGATGTCATTGTTTTGATAAAAACTTTTTACATCTTTTCACGCTTTTATATTCTTAGGCAGCTGCAGTGCATTTGTAAGAAATTGCTGCTACTAGTCACCAGCTGAGCAAATATTTGTCTCAGCTTTTGACTGCACTTAATATTTCATTTTGAATGGAGAACAAGTTGTGTAAATCACCAGTTGATGAGATCAGCCAAAACTGTACCTTTTGATGACTTTCTGAACAGTTGCTTGCCTCATTTTAGGGTCACAGCTTTATGCTAATTATTGCCTGGGGGTCATTTATACCTAGTTTCACAGAAGTGCATCCCATACTTTATAACACTGATAAAAATTAAAAGATCCAATGTTCTTTTAAAATAAAAACAGCTTAGGAACATCAGAATAGTAATACCAAAAACTTTAAGTGAATTATACAAGAGTAAAGGTTTTGAAATAACATGTGGAAGACTAACTCCTCTGGCACTGTGATGTACTTATTCTGGAATATAATCGCCATGTTATAGCTGATGCAGGAACCAGTGTTGTGTTACAGCTTTTACCAAGCCATGCAACTCCCCATCACGTTATCACGTGTTTTTTTTGTAAGGGTAATATTTTTGAACAATGAAATGATCCAGTGCGACATGTCATTGTGGTTAATGCTGTGCTTGATGAATGAAGTGTAGCAAAAGACAGAATCCAAAGTGTGGTTCATATAATGCTGTATACTGGCAGCATTGTTTCCTTCTCATTCATTTGGTGCTCTAGTTTTGGCCCATTCTAATGTGTATTTTCTTAATTTTGTTTTTGTTCTTGTTTTTTAATTATTTGTTTTATAGAGACCATTGTTTCTGTGTACATGTTCTCATACTAAGCTGCAGTACATATGACAAATGCTAATTATTTCAGGGAATTTTGACCAGAACCATATATGTTTACATTCAGAAAGTGTTTGCAGTCTTTGTTTTTTAGTTTGGGTTCTATTTATATATTTCTTTCTTTTTCGTTTTGTCCTCCTGTTGATTTGTTCTAGTGTTTCAGTATTATTTCAAGTATTGAATACTGGTATGTTCTGAATGCTGCTCCTGACTCCACAAAAGATGGAATATAAAACAAGTTGTAGTAAATTAAGAAATAAAGCATGTAATAACATGTTTCAGTGGATTATTTCATTAAGAATGAGAGATTTTGACTGAACCTATCACCTAACCCATCATGTGAAAACAGAAAATTAAGCAAGCTGGCAAAAGGAAAGTTAAGTCAGCTCATGCACTAAGTTTATTTTTCTTCTCAAGTAGCACTACATAATGACTGTATCAGTTTGTGGAATTTTATGCATGTAATAAACTAGTTGCACATCATATGATGTATATATGTGTATGAGTATATGTGTGTGTGTGTGTGTGTGTGTGTGTGTGTGTGTGTGTGTGTGTGTGGAATAAATACATGCAGAGAATTCTGTACATTGAGTCAGAGAACTGTTTTTCGATGAGGATTTCTTTAAATGCAGTATTATTTTTATTTGACTTGGTTCCCCAAGTTAGAGGGTAAAACATGAGCAAAAAGCTATCAGAGTTATTTTATTGCTTGATGTTTAATGCCCAGCAAAGGCCGTGTGAGATGAAAGACAATTCATCAATCACCAGTACATGTCTGAATCACTTTCACAATACATATTGCATTATCTTGACAGAGAATTTAAGAAAGAGAAGCTGAGTGAGCTGAAAGGCACAAACTAGAACGGAAGAGTACAAATACGTGAAGCCTGCACAGAATTATTTTGACCTACTCCAGGCCTGAAAAAACACAACCTTCAGTAGCTCTGGATGTTCCTCACTTGGGAACTTAATTTCTGTGCTCAGAGAAGCCAGAGAAGTAATGTGAGAACGCAATAATGTAACAGAGAGAAGAAAATGTTACTGATAAAAGAGGGAGCCATAGTTTCAAGGCAATCATTACATGTGAATCACAATGGCTGCCTTGAAACGGGGTTCACTCTTTCTACTGTTTGATGAAATAGCAGCATTTCCATGTGGCACCCCCCATGTAACCACCAAACGGTTCTCTGTCAATACACCACTTCAGCGGATGTTAAAAAACATGCAGTAAAAGGATACAGTCACTCATTCAGAATCACATGCAACATAAGTGAATGAAGAACAGAGTTTAAAGGAGATGCCTGTTAGGTGGATGGTGAAAGAATGAAGAAAGGAGTTTGAAGGAGACAGACATATGGTGGGCAGTGAAAGAAGGGGGAGTGATCAGTAAAAGGGTACATGATGTGGGAGATGCAGAAATAGACCAAAATTGGATGTAGGGTGACAGGTGTGTGTTAAAGAGGGCTGTGGCAAAAGAATCATTGTGATATTTATTTAAGCATTTTAATCCCCCCCCCCCTCCCCCCACCACCCCCCACCCCCCCCCCCCCCCCCCCCCATACACACACAACCACCCATCCACACACCAATACAAAAGGTCCAATAGCATCAGTAAAAAGATATATATATATATAAGAAAAGATTTTGGCAGTCCCAAGGAGTTTCTTATGTATGAGTTCTACTGTATGAGTACCTGGTTTTCAATGCCTTGTCAACCATACAGGTCACATCAAGGCTCATCTATACTAACATTCACCACCTACAGTTCACATGCATTCACCAAGACAAATTACATCACAACACTTCACATGTTCTGGTTATCAAGTGCCAGTGGACAGACTGAGTAGTCCAGCAGACCACATTACACAGGCAAAGAATCCTGAAATTAAAAGGCTGAAACACACACATACACAAGTGTGCGCATGCTCACACATTATATGCACAAAACAGCAGACCAAGTTAGCCTGCAAGGTTGCATATGTAAAATATTAAGCAAACATGGAATGATGCACAAACACATGCTCACAATACACATCAAAGAATATAGCCTAAAATACAATCATTTGCAAAAGTTTAAGACCAGACATGATTTTTTAAACAAATTTGACAAAACTGCAAGTGATTTTTTTGGCCTTCATACCAAATTATATAAGTTTATTTCACCAAAAGCATAATACATCACAATCTGAAAAGTGATAATATTTACAAGTTTGTTATTGTTGTTGGTTGTTTGTGTTTTTGTATTGCTTGTTTTTTCTTCTTCTTTCTCTTTAAAACATCCTCTTTCTTTCCTTATATTCTTCTTCAACCCAAATTGGATGATGCAATAAAAACATGAAATTAAATAATCTAATGTCATCACATAAAAAGGCTTGAAAAATTACGTCTGGTCTTAAACTTGTGCAAATGACTGTATTACACTAAAGCCAAAATAGACTACAAACTGTCAACTACCTGTCACAACTTCTCTGACTCATCTCCTGCCTATTTCTCTGACCTTCTCATTGTGCACCTCTTCAAGCATAGGAATTGATTCAAAAGAAAAACACTGAAATCTATCCAGCAAATTTGCTTTCAAAATTTTTGCAACATTTGCTTTTGCTTAGCTGAAACAGCATAAAAGCATGTAAGAATGACTGTGGTCAAGCCTGTTGCCAGCCTGCAAGAGTAACAGCAACTGTGTTAAAAAAATGAAGTGACCAAGATGGGCGATAGCCACATGTGAACATGCTCTGAATGTTTCACGGGTGTTCAGTGTGGAACCATATTTTATTTTTATTTTTGTACCACTGATTTATTTTCCCCATGGACAACTTTTTTTCTCTCAAGAAAGTCAGTTTCATTGCTGCAGAAATTTGCATTTTCACAGACAATTCCCATGCCTCCCTCTTCCAGGCTGCTCCGTGCTTCTGTAGATACAAAGATATTTCATATCCTCCATGTTGTAACAAAAACCTTTAGCCAAAGCTCTTTCTCTTACTGTGCTTCAAAGAAATGGAATTCTCTCTCTTCTGACATCTGCCTTATTCAATCCTCCCATGCCTTTAAAACTACATTAAAAAAAAGAGCTCCCTTCTACAAACAACACATGATTTAAGTTCTGTCACCACACACACACAGTCCCCCCCCCTCCCCCCCCGGCAATACATTCCATCTGTGTGCCCCTGTTTGGGTGGGTGTGGCATGCAAGGAGTATGATGATATACTACTTTTGAAGTTTTTATGTATCAATTTTTGTAGATCTTGTAAAATGCAGTGTGCTCACCCTTGTCGATGAAATACCACACTATTGAAATGACCATTATTATTACTGTCAAAGCTGACATTAGAACACCCCCCCCCCCCCCCCCCCCCCCCAGTTCACATAGGCACACTCTCACCCAACAGGGCGTAAAACACCAAGTACTTACTTACTCTCACCCAGATTCTCTTCCCGGCACATAATATGGTTAATGGAATACCAAAAAGAATGCAAAATGACTTCTGACTCAACCTCAAACATAACCTTGGCCCAAAAAGGATGTCTTAAAGAATCATTCACATCCATTAAAGTTAATGAGATACATGTCTAATTTACATACTGCATCCACTTAATAACGTCTAAAACATGACAGCTAACAGCAGATAATCACAATTAATCATCAACAATGCTATTTCAAGTATGTATACACTGGAGGAAAAGTGAAAACAGAATCACATGATAATCAAAAGTATATATAAAAATAATGTATAATATAAAATGTATAATATTGACCACACAAATACCACATTATTATTTATATAAAGAAATACATTCAACATTAACAAAAAATTAGACCCCCCCACACACACGCACACAAACACCCATCAACAAACATGGTATGAAAAACATTTCACAAATAATAATACTTTACACATGTGCCATGCACAAGTGCATAATGTATTGATAATCACAAAACTCTGCACATGGAAATGTTCTTGTTTACTTTTCTTCTGTTTCAAATGCTTTTACCTATACATATAATGATATAACATATATGTTATGCGTATCTTTATATGCTGAGCCAGTTTCAATATCAAATATATATAAATTGCATCTCTGACCTTAAATAAAAAGGCAAGTAGAATTAAAAACATGAGCACAAATAAGGAAACAATCTGGATTTTGGAAAGCTGCTGTTCAACTTTCCCCCAGCAATACCAATTCCTGTGTTGGAGGTATATATATATATATATATATATATATATATATATATATATATATATATATATATATATATATATATATATACGCTAAATGCTGAACTGGTAAGACACAGACTGTTTGGTGACAACAATACAATAATACCTGTAAAAATTAAATGCCATGGTCCAGCTCCTGGTTATGGCAGGGTAAGGGACTTTTTCAGTCAATGCTTGCACACACTCATCTTCCTCACGTAAACAACACACACCAAAATCATTGTGCACATTAAAAATCCAGTAGACACCTTTAAAGTCAAAATTTGACCTTTCTTTTTCCTTTTCTGTTTGCATTTAATGACATGCATAATACATGCATGAACAGTGTCAGTCTTGTTTTATACAGATGTGTGACTTTTGACCTAGTTTTCTTTTGTTGTATTTGTAACATACATTTTTTATCATATGTGAATGAGTGTATGTGGCATGTTTACAGATTTGTTTGTGCATTAATGATCAATCTTGTGACAAAAACAAAGACCTTTGGACAACAAACTTTTTCTTTCACGGGCCCAACACAGTGGAACTTGTTACCGTATGATGTTTGTCATTCAGTATCAACATCTTCTTTCAAGCAAGCCTTAAAAATTCATCTCTTCAAATCTGCACATAATTAATACCTCCCTGCCCCACCTGTGTGTGTGTGTGTGTGTGTGTGTGTGTGTGTGTGTGTGTGTGTGTGTGTGTGTGTGTGTGTGTGTGTGTGTGTGTGTGTGTGTGTGTGTGTGTGTGTGTGCAATATCCCGCTGTACACTTTTGTATTTGCAGTATATCTACTTGTATCATACATGAGTGCTCAAATCAGAGTTTGGTCATGTTTGGTTACTGACAACTTTGGTTTATTTACTGAGTGCTGTATGTAAATTCTTGCGTGGTTGTCCATTGTATGTGTTTATACATTTGTCTGCAGCTTTTTGTATGGCGCATTGTGCCCTAGATCTTGCTAGGGATCATGCGCAATAGAAATGTCCATTATTATTATTATTAGTAGTAATTTGTACTGAAAGGCCTCACAACCTGTGTCATGGAAACCCACATACTGCATGTACACTAGTAATACTAATCGTAACAATATTATATCATGCACACCAGTAGTATGCATGATCATGTGAATAGCTGCAGAATGGCGGCCATGTTCCAACTGATCTGCAGAATGTGACCCAATGAGCCATTGGCTCCAACTGGTCCAGATAGCCATTTGTCTCTCTCTCTCTCTCCTTCTCACACACACACACACACACACACACACACACACACACACACACACACACCACACACATGACAGGAGCAGAAAGGGACTATAACATACGACTGGGCAGGCCTTGACAAAGCCCTTATGGGCAAAAAATTGGAATACAATTTTATTTATAGAATCAGGTCATGCTTGGACTGTTGTTATACATTCTCTCTCTGTATATATATTACTTATTAGGGATGCAGAAATACACTTGTGAAGTCACCTAAGATGTGAGGGGGGTGGGGGGACAAACCACAGCTTCAAGGTTAGTCAAGACCCCAAACCACTAGCCAGTTGGGCAAGTGAAAAAAACTCTGATCATTAGAAAAGAAATGAGAGCAGTGCCATCTGCAAGACAATGTCATCACAATGTTAACTTACTTACTTAGTTAAAACTTTCAAAATGAAACGGAGTTTGAAACAGAAAAATGTTTTCATAAAATTATCGTGTAAAAACTCTCAGGCTAGTAAAATAAAAATGTTTAGGGGCTAGTGAATTTTCATCTTCATTTGCCTGGTGGGCAAGTGGACAATTTCAACACCTGCAGGCCTGACATGGTCTATGCCATAAAAGATACAACAAATATTGTATGAAATTGAAATGACCATTAATTCAAAAGATGGAAATTATTGTCAAACACACAAGATCAGCACTTAATCCCTGATGTTGTTGATGATATTTATCATGTTTTCAAGTTTTAACCCTGGATGGAGAGGAAGGAGGAGCAATTATCAAAAAAATGTGGTCCCACTTCACATCCACTGATCTAGAGTATTTCATGTACAGTCATGGCCATCAAAGTTGGCACTTGTTGAGAAATAGCGTTTGCATCTGCTGCATTTGGACACTTTCACAGCTTCCATCTCTGCAACCGACCTGTCATGTAGATGTCGTTTCAATGCAGGAGGTACATATGCCTGAGAAAAATAGTTTACCTTGAACATAAGCACAGCTGCTACACAAATCTCCAGCAAACTTTTCATCTGAAAGGCACTGTGAGTGCAATGACTGTCCTCTGTGTAATGTTGCTTGCTGTTACTCCACATATTGCTTCGGCCAAGTCGTCTTTGTATATGTTTAATGATTGCATCAGTACCCTGTTTGCAGACATGAACTGGTGGAGCAATCATCTTATCATTTCCATCCAACTGGAGTACTTTTAGTAGCTTCAAATGAACAAGACTTGTAGGAAGGCACTGCAGACAGTTGTCTTTTAAGATCAATTCTTCTAGGGTAGTAAGATGACCAATAATTGGAGGGATTGAGTGAAACCGGTTGTTGGATAAATTCAGAATTTTTAACACCCTCAAATACATAATTGACCATGGTAAATCATCTAAATTGTTTGAAGACAGATCCATTAACATCAAATTAACAAATTTACCAATGGAGGTTGGTATGTTTGAGAGCTGAATGTGTTGTGTCACAACAATGTGTGTGACAGCAGTACAGTTAGTGTGAGCATCCAGAACATCAGTGAGGTTTTCCTCTGTCAACTGGCCCACCTCTGCTCCACATAGTTTGAGGGTTCTGTCAGCACTGTTGAAGCGGATAGCTCTCCGAGTCTTCCCTGAAGCTGTTTTGTGATTAGGGTCAACACTGTCTTCAACATTTACAACAACTGTGTTCGAGTTTGTGAACACTGAACGAAACCATCCAAAAATATTGGCCAGAGTTGCTTGGAATCTGCTAAGAACTGGAGGCATTTTGATAGAAGGGGGATGTGTACACACAACCTTCTTCCAGTGGGCAGCCACAATCAGGTGATTATGCTGCCACTATACAGGGCCTCTGGCAGTGGCAAGAGGGGGGCGGGTCTTCTGTTTGGATCAGCTTGGCACTCTTGACACAAATGTGTCTGCTGTCACCGTATTGTCTGGGTCCAGTCAATACAATAGTGGCCGAGAAAAAGCCGGCATTGGATCTGGGCGAACTGTCTAGAGACTAGAATGTCCTCTCTGTACGGGGAAGCCAGGATCAGACTGTTGTCGTCAACGAGGTCTTGACGACGTAGGACCTTGTACAGCACGGAGAATCTGGCAACTCTTCTGCGGTGTTTGAGGGAAGCCCGGAAGGCCACTCAAGAGGGGTTGTCTCCTGCACACGGTTATCGGGAGTGTTGTGGTTGGTCATGTGGAACCTTGCTGGAGTCATTTTGAATAAAGTATGGAGGCCAACGAAGTGTCGACAAAATGTATCAGTTGATGACAAAACAAACCATGCGGTCCCATCATAAAATAGTTCCGGCTTGTTTACTACGGCTGTCAACTGTGGTTTTCAGGGCAGTTGTCTGCTGTCCCGACAGACTGATGATCATCAGTTGAGCTCGTCCGAGGGTCTCATATGGAGTGCAATGCATCAGAATTAAGCAACGGTCGTGTTGTACATCGCCTCCCTGTGAACTGCCTTCCATCTGGTTTGTGTGTCAGTGACAACCTAGGGTAAAGTGAAACGGGTGAGTGCGCTCGTTATTTTCGGATTCTTGTTCATAGGCAACTAGAATGCTCTCCCTTAAGGTGAAAGAGCTAGTGTTTCCGTGAAGGTACACAACCGGTGGGTTTTGTCAAAAATGGCCCAGACCAAAGCTCAAAACGACCCTTGGAGCACTTTCCCAGAGAAAACAGCCGTTGTTTTGCAACCTCCGGCTGACCCTCGATATCAGCTCATTGATTCAGGCCGCTATATTGAATCTTTAGGTGTGTAGTCTGAAATCGTTTCTGTTTTGTACATTTTACTATTTCAGTGCGGGGAAGGCACCTCCCACAAGCCCAGGACGCGCAGAGTACGAGTTTGTCTCTTCTTTGCTGTAGGCAACCACCATCCATTTAAGCAGGAACAGCTTGAAGATTATGCAGCACTTTTGTGGAGTCTACAGTGACCTGCAGAGTAAAATGGTGTGGAAAAAAAGAAGAAGTTTAGTCAGGGGGAAAGCGTACAATTTCAAATACTACAATGTATTGAATTAACTACTTTGGAATTGGAGTATCCGGCCGAACCGTGGCCGGTACAGTTCCAGCTTTCACATACGTCATACCCACTTTTCGGTAATACACGTTAGAGAACTTAGACTTGGTCAGAGATTTAGAAAGGAGCAGACCCTGGTCTCGAAGGAGTCGGCGGTAGGTGCCGTGCGGTAACTTCTTCAGGAAGGCTGTTCTGTTCTTGAATAGGCCGTTTGCCACGGTGCTATTTTTAAACCGTTTTGGTGTTACTTTCCCTGATTTCGGGCAAGACGTCCATGGCCGACAGTAAACAGTGTTGTGACATGCGATGTTTTTTGGAAACTGGACAGTGACACACTGACAGCCTTACGCGATATCTTTGAAAACGAGGAATTAGTACAACGGGTTTGGAGAAGCAGTGTTTAATTAAGCTGTCTACCTAAGTGAACGATATTCCAATTGAACTTAAGGCAGTCAGGCAGGCATATATATATATATATATATAATATATATATATATATATATATGGGTTCTTCTTCAGTGCTGGTCCTAATTGGTAGTCACTCACTTTGCAACAGTTTTGTTGTAAACCAGTTCCGTTTTTTTCACTCCAAATGGAGAAAATTCCCTTTGTTATACACCCAAGAAGCAATGAGAGCAATATGGTGGAAAAAAAATGTTTTGTTTATTTTTTATTAGCAAAATACACTCCCTTGTCACGCAAAAATGGCGGCCAAAAATGGGAATGGCGATACCCGGGTTACTGCTTGTGTTGGAAGCTACTTCATACCAGACGAAAATATTCAGACATATCTAATTTGTTTGCAAAGTTGCAACATGCAAAAGCACCAGAAAGATAATTTCAGGTCTGCTGAGTATGTCTGTGTACAACAATGGTGGTTGAAAGTGAGCATAATGCACGTTTCATGATCCGTCACATCATGAAACACGCGTTCTCTTCCAACTTGCACAAGATCAATGATGCAAACCGGGGAAAACACTGTTGCTATAAACAACAAAGCACTATCGATGCCGAGATCTGAACACCAAAGTTGCTGTATTATTTCCTAAAATGCATTAAAAGTGTAATGAAAATTTTGCATCACGGATGAAACGTTCGTTATGGCAACAACAAAAATTCACGAAACAAATCCAACAAAGAAAAAAAAATCTTCTAACCGCGATTTTCAAACATACCATGGGCATCTACACACACATTGATGACATTGTGTCACGTGATAAGCATGGAATTTGTGAATGGGCGCTTTTACCACTGCACGTCACGCTCTGACGCAGGAGAAACATGCATCGACTGGCTGTCATCATTGTCTGCTAGCACACGATTTCACCCAATTTGGAGGCTACCAATGACGCAGGTAGGTGAAATTCCAAGCAGTTATAATTACTTGATCATTTCAGACTAATATTTTTGTACAGTAGCACTCTTTATTTATAAATACAGCGTTCAATGTGTTCGATGCACCCTCTTGCAGGCTCATCTCCGTTTCGTCACATGAAACATATGTTTCTTGCCGAATCATTATTTCATGGTTAGGAACCACAATTACCAAAAAGTAGGCATACGTAGGATCAAAAACAAACATGTTTAGTAATGGTTGCAGTCATTTCAAATTATTTCTCAGTCCATGAACAAGGAGAGAAGAATTGGTCAAAACATAACGTTCGTTTCTGGTGACATGGAACCGGACGGAAGTTGATTCTGTCACACAAAACGTGCGTTGTATCACCGTGTTGCAGAACATGCGTTGAACAAATCTTCCCTACTTTGTTTTGATTTCTGTGTGAAACTGAGATTGTGCTATAGTATTAATGATGATGTAACTTTGAGATTCTTTTGATTTAAATTTGCCATCGTCTATCGGACTAGAAACGATAGAACTTAACGCGACATGGTGTGCTTGCAGAGTTTTTGTTTGGAATTTTTATTGTTGTTTCTTCTGTCCTGTTTTAGTAGCGACATGGTGTGCTTGCAGAGGTTTTTTGTTTTTGTTCTGTTCATTTTTAGTAAACTTTACTAATTTAAGCTGGAAAAAAATCAACATAATATTAATAATGTCAATATACTGAGTAGAACTGTACTACTACTTTTTTCTTTTTTCTTTTCTTATTCATTTTTTTGTTTTTTGTTTTGTTTGGTTCCTGGGGTGGGGGTGGGGGGATGCATTAGCATTCATGAAAAAGACAGGGGTCTGACTCTGAGGCAGCATACTATTAACTATATATATGTACTAGTTTACTACATCTTGTTTTTCCATTTCCTCCAACTTTGAGTTTGACTGCTGTCTCTGAATGTGATGTGTTGTGGACTGCAACTGGTGCTGTGAATTCACTTGTTGGCTCTGTTAAATCTAGGTTCTAGACTACAAGGCTTCATCTGCAGAAGTGCAGATAAAGTTCCTGCGTGAAAATCGGAGCAGCTTCTCGTTCCCTGCAACTGATGACATCCCTTGGGTGCCTGCTGATCAGCTTGCAAAACTAAGCCACTACAGACCGGTGTCAAATGCAGCTGGGTTTTTTACAGAATAAAAGTTGCTTGAAGTTGTCATTGAGAACAGATGATTGATTACATTTTCATGTTAAGTTTCAGTCAATTCATGTAAACATTACTAGTACTGGTCATCACTTCTTCTTTTTTCCTTTTTTTCTTCTTCACATAAGCAAAACTTGTCAAACTAAAAAACACACCTTGTCAAACTCAAAACAAATGCTTACATACATGTAATGTGTACAAATACTCTGAAAAAATACATTTTCTACATGCTTTTAACAGTTTCCAACCTGAGTGATTATTGAATGTCATGTGAAACATGCGTTACATGTCACGCGAAACATGCGTTACAGTTCAAAGAACATCCGAAGTTGAGGAAGTGTTCCAATATTACTTTGGAATATGTCCACAGCATCAAAAACTAACAAGAATAAATACTTGTTCATGATCCATGGTGTTTGTTTGATCTTGAAGGAAAAACTTTTCTTTCCATTCACGCATGTTTCAGTGTCACAATTTTGCGGGTAGGCTGTTCTACTCTTGAGTGGATGAACCCTCTTAAAAATTGCACATAGTTACTCCTAATGATTGTTATTCAAAACCTTTCTATGAAATAATAAGGTTCTTGTTCTAAATATTACATAATGATACTTTTATGTTACACCGAAACATGCGTTATGCTCTCCACTTGGACATGTTCGAAGCCACCCTAACTTGCAGTCAGGGTCCTAACTGCTTTTCTTTTAATTGTGCCTTAAAATAGGATGTATGTGGAACACAACAAGCCTAATTGGGATAAGCTGCAAGCTATTTCAGTTTTGACCTCTGATTCCCCTTAACTAGGACCAGCACTGAAGAAGAATCCATATACCTGAAGAAGCCAAAGACAAAAATTGAAAAAAGAAGGAAATGATGGTGGAAAAGAAGGGGCAGCCAACATAAAGACTTGTACCCTATTACTTAATAACGGTGCCAGTGGGCCAGTTGTGATGAATCATGGATGAGAAAGAAAAAAAGATGTGAAAGAAAGAAAGAAGCCGCAATTACATCACACAAGGATAGGCCTACATGGGTGTAGCCAGACCCCTGCCTGGGAAAAGGGGAAAACCCTGCACATTGATCACAACAATGGTAGCCCCCTGATGAGATTCAACCACTGATTCCTCACCGAGGTATCACGAAAAGAACTGAACAGTTTATCTTCAGTTTGAGATCAAACTGAAGTTAACCGTGAAGACATGTTGCTTGGTTATAAACAAAACAGTCAACCCTTTGATACAGTAATCCGATTTACTAATCTATAATAGTAAACATTATTATATATATATATATATATATATATATATATATATATATATATATATATATATATATACATGTGTGTGTGTGTGTGTGTGTGTGTGTGTGTGTGCATATGTTGAAATAGAGCACCCCATTAGAATTATGCATAAATTGAATTCCTTTTTTCCTTGTGAACTTAATTTCAGGAGGTTAAAATAAAAGCGGAGAAATCTGGTGAGCGTCATAGACAACAATGCCGTATGAACAAAACAGTGCACTCATGCGCTGTAGGGGAAAAATGCCCTGTTTGAATCTCCAAGAATGAAGCTCCTTATCTGTAGGGGTGTCCACAGGGTAACCGACTTGAACATTTTTCCATTTCGGATCTCCAGGGATAAAGATCCGACGCCATTGCCAGTAGTTGGGCCTTTGTTTATTTCCCCCTTGTTATTTCACCTTTCTTGAGCCTAGTTAGGTGCGTGGCATTCCAGTCTTTTTCGTTGTGTTTACTCTAGCTTTCACAACAGGCTAGACCTCATCAGGGAGCCTGCCTTTTATTGGGTGTTTTATTTTCCTCAATTTATCCTTGTTTGTTTCATCATATGTAAAGATGAAAAAGTTTTGTGCGTTCTAGTTCAATAGACTAGCAATTTTGTGGCCTCCCTGGGTTAAGGTTTGGGGTTGGGCTAGTTACCTGTTCATGCCATTCACTGTTTTTTTCTCTTGGCTTGCCCTTTTGAGTCGAGTTATATCGTTCATTTATGATGTACGAGTGAGGGGGTAGTCTTGATGTTTAATGAGACTGCTCATTCTTTCTTCGTGAGCGTCGGTTGCCTCGCACTGTTGTGCAGTGACAACTGCTAAGTGGGTTGTATCGTGTCCACAGATTATGTGTATCCAGCCTTTGTCCCGTTGTACGCAGACAGTTCTTGCCTCTTCCTTCTTTTTGGAAAGTGGTTTGTTTTTGTTTGTTTTCCTCTTCTCTTCAGTCATGCGTTTTTTTCTTGTTTTTTCTTTGGCTTATTGGCCCTTTCATACCCGCTTGTTAGCTTGCCTGATTTGGGCAGCCATTTTGCATTTCTCTTTTTGTCTGTGTTTGTTTACATCCCAATCTTTTGTCATTGGTCGTCCTGAATAGCAATTTGCTTTATCAAGTCAGTTACCCATGTGAACACCCCTACAAAAAAAAAAAAAAAAAAGGGGGGGGGGGGGGGGGACAAAAGAAGGTGTCAAAAATTTAAAGCTTCCTGATGTCTGAGGCATGATCAGCCATGTCAGGGCTTCATTCGCAAAGGATTGAATGGGAAATGCTGCTAAGTCAGTTACCCTGTGGGCATCCAGACAAAACCGTCTCTTAATGCCATGACTCACTGTTGAATACACCCTATGTACAATGCTAGGTGACCATCCTAACACTCAGTTGACAGTACAAACTACACATTGCTACCCGACGTGCGAAGCCAAAGTCAAGGTCATGGCTCCGTGGCAAACGGCCTATTGTCCTAAGCCTGTATGCTGTCCGGTCAGATGGACTGCCATAGGTGAGATCATGAGTGTCTGGTGGTTCTTCTAGCCATAGGGCAATCAGTTCATGAGAGGCTGTGTTTTAACTTGATGTAGATGAGACTGGTGGAACTTGTGCAAGTTGTAGAAACAGAAGGTAGTGAGGCAGGCATGCTTTCTCCACTGTTCTTGGGTTGGCCAGTGCAGTTTGTTCTTGCATACTGTACGCACATGCTGATCTTCTGTAGTCCTGTTTCATGGAGTTTATAGCTGATATATATGTCTGTTAGAAGCATGTGGCATACATGTGAAACTGAAGGAATTTAGCACAGCTAGATAAAACTTGAAAGAAGAAGAAAACTTAAAGAGGCTTTCTTCTGTAGAACTTTCTAAAGGGATGTCACCAAAGTTGGTATGAAGTTGAAAGTCTTTTCACTTACTGTTTTAAAAGGAGAGCATTATTCAGTTTGTTGGCTTGGGCCAGTGTTGTCAGACTACACCAGTAAGTTGCTGTAGTCAAATATTTTAGTTTCAGTCTGTCACATGACTCAGTTTGTGATGCTAATGTCTGTTCCTGTGCTCGAACAGTGGAAGGATTTATGTAGCATAATATCATTTATAAGTTAAGTAAGTAACTTGAAATACAAAATTTAACCGTTGCCGTATGCAGTGGGTGAAAAGTGACCCATGAATTCATTTGAAAAAATTGGCTCAATAAATATTTCAGTTACGAAAAAGGAAATTTCATGACTTTGTCAACTTCTTTTGGGCTTGCTGAAGATTGTGTATGTTTGCAAAATATAAAATTTTAAAATAATACATAAAAAAAAGAAGAAGATTTTTTCCCCTGTCTATCTCTCTCTCTCTTATTCTGTGGATGATCCACAATGATTTGCACACAATGCGACATTAAAACCTTTGCCGTGCACAGTGGGTGAAAATTCATTCAACAATACATAACTCCGTAAATATTTCAGTTATGAAAAGGAAATTTCATGACTTTGTCTACTACTTTTCTCCCGTTGTGCAAGCTTGCAAAAGATTATGTACGCTTGTGAAAAACTAAAACTTAAATAATAATAAAAACATGCATGTATTTAACATTCCATACTTCCTGGGTGAAAATTCACCCATGTTTCCAAACAAGTACCCTGCAGGGCAAACATAGCGGGTGAATTTTCACCCATACTAGTGGTAGCTAAACTTGAGAACTGACATGTTGGCAGGTGGCAGCCAGGGCCATAAACAATGGCGAGAAACTGGACCTGCTAATTTGATCCAGAACCTTGGGCAAATCTCTTCTTGACAGTGACTCCTTTTGACACACAGACAATGAGACATACAAACACACTCTCTCTGTCTCATCTCTCTGTCTCATGCAAACGCACTCTCTCTGTCTGTGAATGCATGTGTGTGTGTGTGTGTGTTTGTGACTCTCTTTCTCTCCTATTCTGTGGATAATCCACAGTGTCAATGATTTGTACACAATGCAACATTACACTGAAACAGCTTTACAAGGTGCTGGTTGTCCTTTACAGAGTGAGAAGAGCAAAGTGCTTTCTTTGAATGGCATTATTACATAATTCTTTTTGCCGATCTGGAGCTAATGTGTTGTATGCAAACCCAGTAATCATTAAAGAATCTGATTTTGAAAAGTGTTCTTCTTTGTTCTTAAAAATCTAGTAGTAGTAAGTTCATATTTTCATTTTTGCCAATCTGATGCACAGTATATATATATTCTCTCAGCTGTTTCATAGTTGTGCTACATTGTGGCTTGGTCACCATAACAAATTAGTGCAGACAGAGAGTAAGAGAGAGAGAGGTGTGAACAAATCCAGTGACTTGCTGAATGATGTTTACATAACCAACCATCCAGTTGAAGGAAAGTGTATTCAGCCGGGTGAACTGTCTGAGTCAGGTACTGCATTACACAGCTGTGCCACAAATTGGAGAGTCAGGTACTGCATTACACAGCTGTGCCACAAATTGGATAAAAGAGGAAACCCCTATCATGGGTGAAGGTGAGCCGGTTTGGCCTAGTGGTAAGGCATTAGGCTGGTAAGCGGAGGGACCTTGGTTCGAATCAGCTTCAGCTCTCCTTTCTCTTCAAAAGTTGTGGTCTGTGGACACTGTCTTGTGACTTTGTCCCTCACAATTATGAAACATTAAAGTGGCTCTCATCGCTGACCACCTTAGTGCAGAAGTCATTCTGGTGATGACAGTGTACTGTGTAGCGATAGGTATATAATCTCTACCCCACAACGTACACCATGAAAGTGTTATTATGTTCAAGTCATGGGTGAATTTTCACCCACTGCGTACATGGTGTAAGTGATCCTCTTATAAAGTAAAGGTGAATATTCACCCACAACGTACAGGAAGAAAGTTTCATAGCAATGTACGGCGAAGGATATATATATGTCCAGCTGGACTTTGATTGAGTTTGAGCCAGAAGAATATGAATCATGATGATGATGTTATAAAATGTTTACAATGTAATTTACTAGAAGTGTCAAAAACCCTGAATTAATGAAAAGACCATGTGTTTGCTGTTTGTTGATTTTTAAAGCTCACATTGTTGCCATTAAGTCATGGTCAGCAGATTTGACAGTCACATAGCTGTCAACCCCTTTTGGGAGTAAACTTTAGTCCAGAATTTGTGAACCTGTATTTCCCTTCTCATGGCTTATGCAGGCCGGGGTCTTTTGTTTTTTCGCTGGTGGCAGCAGCATTTTGAATTCCAACCAGCACATGTGGCAGTGGGGGGAAAAAGCAATGTTGTGCGAAATACACGAATGCGTGACTTCAAATTTCACTTCCAACGAGATTTCTTAACTTATTGTACTAGGCCAGTCAGTGTGCATTTGGCGATGGTGTGTGTCAGCTGCTTGTTTGACAGTTTTTCAATCTTTCTGCTCAGTTTAAAACAACAACAAAATCTCATGAAAAGTTATGCTTTCCCGTATTCATTTTCCAATATGGCCATAGGCTGGACCCCCAAAAATAATGACAAAAAGAAGAAGTGATTTTATATCAGTAAACTGTATGGGTTGACAGGTATGCAGTTATTAAAATTACTACAAGTTCTTCAGTTTCTTTGGCTGATCTCCTGATCAGTAGTCTCCTGATTTGTTGTTTATTTTGAATTATGCGTGTGAGTTTTCTGTGTGTGTTTTTACATCACGTGGGGTGGGGTGAAGGGAGTGTATATATATATATATAAAGTAAACATGGTGCTTAACGTCCACAGAAACCATAAGGCTTATTAGGGACGGGTTATATATATATATATATATATATATATGTATATTATATATATATATATATATATATATATATATGTATATAATATATATATATATATATATATATATATATATATATATATATATATATATATATATATATATAATATGAGAGTATATATACAGTGGGTGGAATGAAAGTGTGGTGATAGCCAAAATAAGTATGTCATTAGGATGTGGTGGGGGGGGCGGGGGGGGGGGGGGGGGGGGGGGGGGGGGGGGGGGGAAGGGGGGGGGGGAGGAGCTGAATGAATAAAGTTGTGGGACAACTAATTAAGTGTGTCAAGTAAGTGAGAGTTTCTATACAATATCTTTTGAGCATCTTGTGGAGTATATGACATATAGGGTGTATGAATGTGTTAGCATGTGCACGTATATATATATATATATATATATATATATATATATATATATATATATATATATATATATAGTATGTATGTTCCTGTGAGTATGAGATGTAGATCAAGTGAAACTAATTATCTGTATGGATACAGACACAAATGTATATATGGTTGTTGACTGCAAATAAGGTGGTTGTTTTTTGTTGTTTTTAACATAAATTTCTATTGGTGCAGCTTGCTGATACATGTTGTTAGCATTCATAATTTTAAGATCACTTATGTGAAAAGACTTTAAATGAAAAAAGGAAGAAGAAGCTACAAGTTCATTTACAAGCAGTAACTTACACTAGTTACAAACTTTCATAATTCTCTCAGGGTTTCCTTAAGAGCTTGTATGCATCTGGATATTGCTACCCTGTACCCATTGCTCTTTTTGTGCTTTTTGAATTTTAAGGATTGGTGTTGTGAAGACAGCCATTCTTCTTTTGGAACATGTTTGTAATAGTATTGATTCACATTCCCACAAACACTTTCCATCAGTGGCAAATTGTAGACAGAAATTGTTGGCTCTTGCAAGTTACATATATATATATATATATATATATATATATATATATATATATATATATATATATATATATATATATATATCACTTGACAATGAAAAAAGATATATTTGTTCTCTTTTACAGAAAAGAAACTGAAGCACATAAATGGGAAGCACAGACCAGAGCCATCTTCTCAGGACATCATTAATTCTCTGGCATGTTTTCGCAGTGACCAGATGCAAAGATTCATGGACATGGATCAGTGTTTTTCCACATCAGCCACTTCATTAACTGATCAAACTGCAGCAAGTTCTTTGGGTTCTACCTCATATATTCAGCGTCGACTTCATCCAGAGAGGCAAGCCATTGACATGGAGGAATTGTTTGAACTTTTGAAAGATGATGAACTTGCAAAACATAGAGCAGAAGAAGATGACAAAGAAGGCAGAAATTACTGTGAGAGTGAAATACAAAGTGAGCAAACTTACAGTGCAGAAGAACTTAAGAAGGATCCTCAAAACATTTTTGTTGAGGTAGGGGGAAGTTGTGAAGAAACATGTGCTGCAGTTAGAGAGGTTGATTCAAATGAAGGAGAGAGATAGTTGTTTTGTATGGGTGTTTGTGCTGAAATAAATAAATGACCTTGTTTTGTATGTGTATTTTTGCTGAGATAAGTCAATGACATTGTTAAATATTGTAAGGGTGGTTTTGCCAAGATGAATCAACAACATTGGTAATACTGATCAATACTTTTTTTTATCAGGTATTATTCTGATGGTATTGAGAGGAAAAAAACTGACATTGAAACACTTTTTTTTCTTCTACTTTTCCTAATTTTTTGTTTGTTTTGTTTTTGTTTTTTGTTTTTAAAGCATCGTTTTGTGATTTGGAGAGGTGTTGCCATAAAGAAGCACTAGAAAGTGGTAGTGACATGCATGAAACTATTCTTTTTATTTTTTCATCTCCTTGTTCTGGCATTAATTAATAAACATCTTACGGAAGCTTGAACAGGCTACTCCCTTCAAATGTTTTGACTCCAATAGGTCCAATAAAATAAAAAAATCATTTATAATATTATTTATGTGAGTAAATGTGTGTATTGTCTTTTGGGCCTAATGCTTGTGTGAAAATGCTGAAGGTTGTAATCCTCTCATAGTCTCAACCACCATGATTTAAAAAATAAATAAATAATATATATATATAACTTTCAAACTGTGTATGATGGCAAGGAGTTTACCTGTTTAATATAGAAGTTTTGGTAACTCTTAGCCACTTGACCAAATCAGCAGGATATTGACATGGGCAGGGGTTTTAAGCCCTCAAGTCATTGAACTGTCTGACTGCAGTAGGCAGGAAGGAGTTTCGCAGCCTGTTCATCCTCGCCTTGGCAGATGGGAGGTTTCGGGCTGGGTCACACCTGGGCAGACATGCAGACACCTCAGGCTGTCATCAGCAAGGAGGCATCTGAACCTGCACCAGCAGGACTCGCGGAAGGCAGACTCCAGGATCCTGACCTGCTGTCCGATGATTTTGGGAGGTAGTAGGTGCTGTGTGATTCAGTCTGTCTACATCACCCTTCCTGGGGTTGTTGTACCAGCAGACATGGTTGAACAGCACAGTTCTCTCGACCACCAACTGGTAAAACTGGTGAAGAAGCTGGCTGCTGAGATGGAACTGCTTCAGCTTCCACAGGAAGAACATCTGCTGACTTGCTCTCTTGCAGCATATGTCCATGTTTATAGTCCACTCCAGCCTGTTGTTGATAACCATTCCCAGGTACTTGTACTGGAATATGATGCTGGCCTTGATGATGTGGGTCTGGCAAAGGTTTGTTGCAATGGAAGTTGATGACTAGCTAGTGGTCTTGGTCACATTAAGCTCCAATAAGCTCTGGTCACACCATTGCAATAACTCATCCACTGCTGATCTGTATGTCACTTCATTAGTTTGGAGAAAGCCTGACAGTGTTGTGTCATCAGCAAACTTAATCTGCAGGACAGCATCACTGAAAGGTTTGCAGTCTGCAGAGTAGATTATGAAGAGGATGGGAGATAGCACAGAAGCTGGCTGCTGAGATGGAACTGCTTCAGATTCCACAGGAAGAACATCTGCTGACTTATCTCTTGCAGCATATGTCCATGTTTGTAGTCCACTCCAACCTGTTGTTGATAACCATTCCCAGGTACTTGTACTGGGATATGATGCTGACCTCCTGGCCTTGATGATGAGTGGGTCTGGTGATGGTTTGCTGCAATGGAACTTAATGACTAGCTTGCTGTCTTGGTCATGTTAAGCTCCAATGAGTTTTGGTCACACCATCACATGAACTCATCCACTGCTAACCAGTATGTCACTTTATTAGCTTGAAGAAAGGCTTACAGTGACGTGTCGTCAGCAAACATAATCTGCAGGACAGCATCGCTTGAGGGTTTGCAATCTGCAGTGTAGATGATGAAGAGGACAGGAGATAGCACACATCTGACCTTAATGCTGTGGCCTGTTGGTAAGGAAACTGAAAATCCAGGCAATGGTGGTTGGGTTGACTGCCTGATCCAACAGCTGTCAACCAGTAGATGTGTCTGTATGGTATCGAAGGCACTGGGAAAGTCCACAAAGAGGAGTCTGGCATAAGTGCCGGGTCTCTCGAGGTGTTGGTAGACTGTGGAGCTTTGTCCGGATAGCACCACCTGTACTTCTGCATTGGGTGAGGCAAACTGCAGAGGGTCTTGGTGAACTGCTGTCTGGAGTCGCAGTTACCTCAGCTAGATCTGTGTGTGTGGGTGTGTGTGTGTGTGTGTGAGTGAGTGACAGGTACTGAGAAGAGCTTTAAAAAAGAAAGTTTTAACCTTTGCCAAATAATGTGTTTTGTGTATGAAAAAGAATCCTGCACTTTGTGCAACAGAAACCACCACGTCAAAACCAAAATATTACAGTATTCAAGTGACTCACCAATAACAAAGTTACCACAAAAGCACCCCTACACATTATATGTTGACACGCACGCCGCACACATGCATGGAGGCATACGCTCTGAGACGAGGCAATATTAAAAACTGTACAATGCTAAATTGTTACCACCAGAATGATTCTGTATTAATAATAGGTACATTTGTAATGCACTCACCCTGACGCATGCATGAGCGAGCACACAGGCACACAGGGGTGAGGAAAATGGATACTGGTTGTAGCTGGGGCCCGTGGATGTATTGTGAATAAGGGAAGGTTTTTTTAACTTTGTTTTCAGTGAAAGGCGAAAGCCGAGTTGACTGAACATTGCCTGAGACCAAGGGGGGGTGAGTTCCAAAGTAATGTGAGGTACAAAGTAGGAAAAAGCGTGAAAGCCATGCTTATTGTTGGGTCTTGAGTAGGTGAGATTCAGAAGAAGAGTGAAGTGTAGGCCTCTGGATGGACTGCAAGGATGTAGCAGCCAGTTCAGAGAGGTAGGAAGGACTAGAACCATTTAGATACAGATTTAGGGACTTGGCAGTAGGCCTCATGGCCTTTTTACATCCCTTCCTATTGTTGTAATTTTGGTCTGCTTATGCATGCGTCAATTGTCCTATTGCATTACTCATAATCAAAAAAATGAACTAATAAATTTGGATCTTTGTTAAGAAGACTTTTAAACTGGTCAATAGAGGGTGCTTTTTTAGTACATGGTAAAAGTGAATTCTGGGTTGGTGCAACTCTATTGCTAAAGGCAAACTTCCTCATTTTAGTTTTAGTAAAATGTACATAATTATATAGTTTGTGCTCAGAATTTCTAGTGCTATCAAGTTTAGTAGTGGTAAAGAAATCCTCAAATTTCAAATCATCAATTTCATTAATTATTTTAAATACTTGAATACGGTCACCTCTATATATTCTATACTTTAAAGTAGGGAGTTTTAATTGCCTGAGCCTTTCTTTATAATCGAGACTTTTAATGCAGGTATTAACTTGGTGGCTCTTCTCTGAACTTTCTCGATGGCTATACTGACTCTTTTTAATTGTGGAAACCATACTATATTACCGTACTCTCGGTGTGGTCTTACCAATGATTTATAAAGATTAGTAAAGATGTTCCCATCTATAGAAGTAAATGTTCTTCTAATTATACCAATCGTACTGTTGGCCTTGTTGATAGAATCATATGAGCATCAAATGAAAGATATTTATCAAACACCTAGATCATTTAACGGCAACGAGAGCCATTTTAATGTTCCATTAATTGTGAGGGGCAAAATCACAAGACAGTCACCCAAAACCAGAACGTTTAAAAAGAAAAAGGAGAGCGGAAGCCGGGTATGAACGGACGAACACAGCAAACCCACTTTCCCCGCTCGCTTTTCTTAAGTGACAGATAACCGACGATTGTCTGCTCTCGAATTGATACTGAATTATCTCCCTTCAACCGAAGGCCGCACAAAATTGAACCCAACCGGGATGAATCGGCTCACGTTCAATAATGCAGCGGACTGAACGAAAACAACAATTTTATGAGCTCTTAGCGCTGTACTAAGTAATTCAGTATCAAATATAAAATGTCAAGACACACTTTAAAAAAATAAATTGCTCAAATTATGGTAAACTCATTAGATAATACAAATAACAACATATCAGTATATACACATAATATTATTATTCAGATCTCATTTGAAAACACATCAATATACCAATGCTAAACTGAAGCAGCTAAAGAAACAGATACATCTATAACCAAACACACCCTTGCTGACCCCTTTCTGCCCCAACCCCCGGCCTGCATACACACACACTGAAAATGGTAAACTCAAGGCTAGGTAGTACCGTATCAATATATACACATATTCAGATTTCATTTTAAAACACATCAGTATACAAGTGCTAAACTGAAACAGCTAAAAAACAACAACAGATACATATATAACCAAACACACCCTTGCTGACGCCCCAATGACCCCCGGCCCGCATACACACACTGAAACGCACGCCGGCACGTACACACACACACATACACACTGGAACACGCACACATACGCACGCACACGCACACACACACACACTGGAACACGCACACACAGGCACATGCACGCACACACACATTGGCATACACGTACATACGCACGCGCGGCGCGCTCGCAAGCACACACACACACACACTGACACACACACACATACACACACACGCCGTGACACTGGCACAGACACTGCAGTAGGTCCCCGTCCCCTTGCGGCAGAGCCGCCTGTGCCCGGTCTGTCGTTGTGCTGATGCCGTGCTCAGTGATGGCCGCGTTCAGGTCCCACACGTCAGGATGCGCCATGTCAGTCCTGCCCATTCTCTCACCTGTCACACCGGCCAACACTGAGCTTCTGCTGAGCGACACCGTCTACCCTGGACCATTTGATGGCGTCACCAGGGGTCCAGACGCCTGCTGGTGTAATGGACCAGCGGTCCGGGCGGTCGGACGAGGCGGTACACCATCAGGGACACGCTGACAGCGCAGAGCCACTCCGGTCAGTCCCTCCAGCGACAGATGAAGGTTACGTGCAGCTTGGACGTTCCCACCAGAGTTTCGAAGACGACGGGTTGTATCGTGGTTTAAAGTGGTTGATTGATTGATTCATGGTGCTTTACGTCCACGGAGGCGAGATGGTCTATTAGGGACGGGGGCAGAGTGGGAAGGGGCCGAAAGAGTGAAGGCTCGACCGCGGAAACCGCCCGAAAAAGACAGGAGAGACCGTGGACCGCCGCCAGAACAATGGAAGTGTTAGGGCGGTGTCCCCTCGCCATTGCCCAGCGACTTGTGCACTGCGCAATTGCTGTTTCAACTGCTGTGCCTGGCCAGAGTCACAAAGACAATGTCCGTCGCACTGCTGTTGACGAACAACTTGGACAACTCAAGCAAAGGAAGTCCAATCTTCTTAGCCCAGCTCCACCTCCCTACTCATGATCTCTTCTGGGCTAAGTTGAGGGTCCAGCTCCACCTCCCTCCTCTAAGATCTCTTGATCTTTTGATCTCGCCTGGTACCCTGTTTAAAGTGGGAGCTGTGATCGAATTATATCTCTGTGCCGTTTAAGGGGGTGGGGGGGGGGGGGGGGGGGCGTGGGGGGGGGGGGGGGGGGTGATCGAATTAGGTTTAAAAAAAAAAATGTGGTCGTTGTGGATTGTTACTTGAGCTCCTCAATCTCCTGCCATGTGCAATCAATGGATGAGTTTCTTTATTCATCACCAGCCCATACATCCAAATCAGTCTTTGTTCACCCCCCCCCTCCCGTGACACACACACACACACACACACACACACACACACACACACACACACACACACACACACACAGATGCACATGTAATTATGCACACACTCATTGACGAGAAGACGATTGTTTGTGAATTGTGTTTAGTGGGAACTACTAACAAAAGCACTTGAAGCTAAGAACTATAAAACGACGCTGAGAAACCAGATGGTGTCATCTGGCTTAATAAGTGGCAGCCTTTGGACCGAGATAGCTGAGCGGGCATTGGGGCACTTGCCGTGACAATTAAATCATAGCCTAGAGCATCAATACAAACAAACCTGGACTTGCATATACATTATGTGGCACAATCCGTTTTGTAGCGACTGGCGAGGAAATATATTACAAAACAAAACCTGTGCTCGGCTTATGTATTGCCCGGACCTAAAAAATAGCCTACACTACCTACAAATCAGCCGTCGGTCAGCTTAGGCCTATTTGTAAAAATAACGTACCAACTGAACAGATACTCGATCGCTTATCCATAAATACCGGGCGTCCACATTTCCATTGGTTCAGATGTGAAAACAAACCTCGTGAGTAGATAGCCTACCACGTCCATTGGTGTGTCTTCAAGCCTCAAACACAATCAGCGTTTGCTTCCCTACCCCAAAGTTAGCGCGGCCCCAGATCAAAGGGGAAACTAGCCCCGTGTCCAGCCAGCGGTCATTGTCGGTGTTGACAAAAGAGGGGCGGCGGCCAGAGGCTAATGGTCACCGCCGCTGTCGCTGCTCAACTTGGGTGGCGACCACGGTGCTCATCGCTCCTCCACTGCTTGTAGGGAGCTACCACATCACTGGCCTTTCTGAGGACATTAAACAAAAACTCAACAACAACAAATCACTGGCCTTTTCTCGTCACCGCTCTACGCTGGCCCGACCTCCACTTTCTCTTGACTTGCGGCCTCGGTTAGTAGAGTGTGGCTCTTCAGTTAAACAGACGTGGAGGAGGAAGATGACAGAGCGCCCCCCCCCCCCCCCCCCCCATGAGACAAGAAAAAGAAAGAGAAAAAGAAGTAAAACCTACTGCTGTTGCTGCTAGGGGGCCGCTACTAGATCACAACCACCACCGCGCTGCGGGTCACTGCCACCCGCCGGCCGCTACTGCTACTGACTATTCTTATTACACGCCAGTATATGACGTGCGCCAACCTTCATCCAGAAGTTAGTTCGCATTTGCACATGGGAAGCTCGTA
>JABMCL010000561.1:0-10000 GCA_018857735.1 Alviniconcha marisindica
GTAAAGTGTGCACTACTCCTACCAGTATAAATTGTGCAATACTCCCACCAGTGTAAATTGTACAATACCCCCACCAGTGTAAATTGTGCAATACTCCCACCAGTGTAAATTGTGCCGTACTCCCAACAGTGTAAAGTGTGCACTACTCCTACCAGTATAAATTGTGCAATACTCCCACCAGTGTAAATTGTGCAATACTCCCACCAGTGTAAATTGTGCAATACTTCCACCAGTGTAAATTGTGCCGTACTCCCAACAGTGTAAGGTGTGCACTACTCCCACCAGTGTAAATTGTGCAATACTCCCACCAGTGTAAATTGATATATACACGAACGGTCCACAACTGTCTTGTAATTTGTATTGTTACTGTCGCGTTATGTATAGATAGCGAGAGAGAGAGAGAGAGAGAGAGAGAGAGAGAGAGAGAGAGAGAGAGAGAGAACGTGGTTCTAAAAACATTTATTTCAAATTTTCATCCATGAGGGCTTTGTCAATGCCTGCCCGGTCGGCTGGATGCCTACTACACCATATATATATATATATATATATATATATATATATAAGAAGAGAGAGAGAGAGAGAGAGAGAAATAATAAAAGTCCAAGCTTGTCTTGGTTATAAAACCTTTATTGCAAATTTTCGCCAATCAGGGCTTTGTCAAAGCCTGCCCGGTCGACTTGATTCCTACGACACGCAATTTGATTATAAGATACGTCATTTTTTTTTTATGCGTCACGCATAGATATAGAGAGTACTGTCATCATAGATAGATAGGTAGTATTGAATTATAATTTGTAATTGACACGATCTGTGTATAGTGCAGTCAAACTCACAAGTCACAGCTCTTTTCCAAGTTTAATTCTGTGTGTGTGTGTGTGTGTGTGTGTGTGTGTGTGTGTGTGGGGGTTTTTGTGTCTGTCTTCTCTCTCTTTTTCTTCTTTTTTTTTTTTGTCTCTCTCTCTCTCTCTCTTTTCTTTTCTCTCTCTCGCTTCTGAGCGGTCCCGAAACGTGTGAGGTTAATATTTGTGATCCTGCTGATAGTGAAATTGTAGAACATAATGATGCGTAGGGGCTGCGTTACGCGCTGTGACCGCGAGTGTGAGTCATCAGCTGGGGACGTCAGTTATCACGATGTCGCTACCGGTGCAGTCAGTGCCACCAACCAGGACCGCTACTACAGCTTGGGAGAATTGCGCAGCGCAGGTGGGGGAGAGAGACGGCGAGGGGTTGTTGCAAAGGTCCGTCATGGGGTCTGAAGCGGACAGAGCAATTCCTTAACTGCCTGGATCACAGCCCGTGGATTTCGCCGAGACATGTGATGCCACTGACGTCAGATAGGGCTATCGTTGTCCCAATACTTTCCAGAGAGAGAGAGAGAGAAAAGAGAGAGAAAAAATTAATATATATATTTTATATATATATATGGGGTGGGGGGGGAAAAAGAGAGAGGGGGGGGAGAAGAGGGGGGGAGAAGAGGAGGGGAGGGAGGGAGGGGGGAAAAGGAAAAGGGGGAGAACAGACAGGAGAGAGAGAGAGAGAGAGAGAGAGAGAGAGAGAGAAAAAAAATTATATATTTTTTTTTTTCCAAAAAAAAGGGGGGAGGGATTTTGGGGGAGAGAGGGGGGGGAGACAGGGGAGGAAGGAGAGGGGAGGAGGGAGAGGGGGGGAAAAGGGAAAAGGGAAGAAAGAAGGGAGGGAAAGAAGGAGAGAGAGAGGAGGGGAGAGAGAGAGAGAGAGTATATATTTTTGTGGGGGGGGAGGGCAAAAGAGGAGGGGGGGGGGGGGGGAAAGAGAGGGGTGGGGGGGCAGAGGAGGAAGGAGGGGAGGGGGGGGGAGGGGGGGGGAAAGAGAGAGGGGGAGAACAGACGGGGGAGAGAGAGAGAGAGAGAGAAAAAAAAGGGGGGGGAGAGAAGAAAGGGGGTGGGAAAAGGGGGGGAAAAGAGAGAGGGGGGGGGAGACAGAGGAGGAAGGGGGGGGAGAGGGGGGGAAAAGGGAGGGGGGAGGGGGGAAGAAAGAGAGGAGAAAGAAGGAGAGAGAGAGAGAGAGAGGGGGTATATATATATATATATATATATTTTTTTTTTTTTTGGGGGTGGGGGGAAAAGAGACAGAAGGGAGGTGGAAGGAGTGAGAGAGGGGGGGGGAGACAGGGGAAAGAAAAGAGGGGGGAAAAAAGGGAAAAGGGGGGGAAAAAAGGGAGGAAGAAGGGGAAGAAGGAGAGAGAGAGAGAGAGAGAGAGAGTATATATGTGGGTGGGGGGAACAGAAGAGGAGGTGGGGGGGTGAAGGGGGGGGGAACAGAGGGGGAAAGGAAGAGAGGGGGGGAAAGGGGAAAAAAAACAGACAGGGAGAGAGAGAGAGAGAGAGAGAGAGGGGGGGAAAGAGAAGGGGGGAGCTGGACCATTGCATCAGAAAGGGATGGACTTCTTTCGGGCAGCAAGTAGGACCCAATATTTAAAGACATTTTTCTTTCTCTTTTAAGTCCGTGGTTTGAAGCGTCAGTTCTTGCAGCGTTCTAGATAATAAAACAACAACAACAACAAAACAAGTCGTATGTAGTCGAAAATAGGATAAAGAAACTAACCTTCTCCACAAGAAGAAGAAGAACACGAAGAGCGAGAGAGAGAGAGAGAGAGAGAGAGAGAGAGAGAGAGATGTTCAGAAACAAAAAACGTTCTGTTCGAGAAGGCCGACCGTCCTCCGCCACAGCAGAAAAGACGACAATGTAATAAAGCTGAAGATGCGGGCGTAATTTGAAAATGCCCCGTTGTTTTTATTATTAAATAACACCAGCGAAATACCGCTTTGGCCAGCTCTTCCACACCAGTGGAAGCGCGTTTGGTTTAAACTTGAAAAAAAAAGATTATAGTCTTTTTTAGAAGAAGAAAAAACAAAACAAAACAAAAACGGCTTTCCAACAGACAACAGTAGTTTTGGGATCGGCAAACAAGTAAACTTATACGAGAAGCTCAAAATGACAGACCTGTGATTCGGTGGGTAGGCTAACACTATATAACACTAGGTTTTCAGAGAGGGTGAGTGTGTGTGGTGGAGGGGAGGTGGGGAGGGGGGGGGAGGGGGGAGATTACTGGTGGGAAGAGGAGTTTGGAGACAGAGAAGAGGTATAGCGTTCTGGTTACGGTTCTGTGGAAGCGCGGTTCGAAGTTGTTTTCGATCACATGAGTGATGTTGACTCAGAGACAGGTGTTCCTACTCCTAGCCACACAGAAAAGAAGAGAAAACAAACAAAAAACTAAAAGCGGGGCGTGGGTAGAGAAAAAAAAAAAGGGTTGCACATTTTCGAAGATGTTGGTGTTCCACCGAAATTTGAACTCGCGATCGCTGGGGTGAGAGTCGGAGTGCTAACCATTAGACCGCGGAGATAACTTTGAAACGGGGCCGCAGTTAAGACGGTATCACCCCCCCCCCCTCTCTTACTGTTCTTTATAAGAGAAGCATTTACTGTTTCTTTTTTTCTTTTCAGTTATATGAACTGACAAGTTCTACTGCCTTATTTGTTGGTTGTATGTTTATAATGTGTAACTGAGTGAAAATATGATGTGTGCTCTCGCTGTGAACACGATATGTTTTGTGTGGAAATTCTCGGCGTATAACGTTTACTCACTCATTCATGCCCATATATATAATTATAAATGATGCCTGTAATTTTTTATTTCTCATTACTGCTTAAAAGGGCTAGTTGTTGGGTTTTTTACTGAACCTAAAAAACAATCCTGGTAAAATAAAGTTTTCGAGTTCGAGCTCCCCCTGTCTCTCTGTCTGTCTGTCTCTTTTTCCCGTCCTTCTCCCCCCCTTCCCCCCCCCCTCTCCCCCCCCCATCCCCATCCCCGGGCCACCCTTTACTTCGCAGAGTGACACCTTCACTTATGATAATAATAATAATAATAATGGAAATTTGTAAAGCGCCTACCCTGCGGCTCAAAGCGCTGAACAATAGCAGTGCTGTGTTAATCAGCGACAGAGGTGCTGCCCACACTGAAGGTACATAGGACCCTCCACACTCCAAACACTGGTTCACGACGTCCTTCCTTCAACCACTGCCGTATTTAGTTACGCCATAGGGTCCAGAAAACTGTCAGCTAACGAGCAGTTTTTTTTTTTTTTTTGCTGGTGCTCAAATAGTAGTAAGTTTGTTACAAACGACTCAGATTATATCAGACGTTTGTTTTATGTTGCCATGTTGCCAGCTCAAATAAAACAAAAATCGTTTGAATCGAGACGGAACTTTTTTCTTTTCGTTTTTACCAGGGGTGGATGCGTCTCATGTTTACGTGCGTGCTGGGGCGCTAGGTTGCTTCCACAGTCTCATCCGTACCCAAACTCCAAGCACTGGTTTGCGACACCCTTCCTTCAACCACTGTCGTATTTAGTTACGCCATAGGGTCCAGAAAACTGTCAGCTAACGAGCAGTTTTTTCTTGGTGCTCAAACAGTAGTAAGTTTGTTACAAACGACTCAAAGAAACAAGCGTGTCATTTATAGCCGCCAACAAAGTTTACACCAGCGCAAATAAAACCACAATCGTTTGAATCGAGACGGTACTTTTTTCTTACCAGGGGTGGATGCGTCTCATGTTTACGTGCGTGCTTGGGCGCTAGGTTGCTTTACAATCATGTTAGCCCGAACCTTTCGGAGGCGCTGACCGCGTCGGTGGACAGCTGCGCGGAGATAAGAGTACCCCTTCATTTTAAACCCAAATCGGGCAGAGTTTGGAGGAAGGTGCCGGAAAGCGATGCTCGGAGTGTGATCAGTACCCGAACCTTTCGGAGGGCACTGACCGCGTCGGTGGACAGCTGCGCGGAGATAGAGTGCCCCTTCAGTGGCGTAACCAAAGAAACATTAAAATGGCTCTCATCGCTGCCCATCCTAATGCAGGAAATCATTCTGGTGGTACAGTGTAGCGATAGGTATATAATCTCCCTCTTCCCCAATCTCCATCCCCCCTCCCCCCCCCCCCCCTTCTCCCCGTCCCTAATAAGCCGTACGGTTTCTGTGGACGTTAAGCACTATGTTTACTTACTTGCGTAACCAAATCTGGCAGAGTTTGGAGGAAGGTGCCGGAAAGCGATGCTCGGAATGTGAGGACCATCGTGTCCCAAGAAATCTGCACACCAAGTTCCTTCTCAATAGCTTCAGAGGGTCGAGCGCTAAATCTGTCACAGGGATGACACAGACAGACAGACAGACAGACGGACTGACAAAGAAACAGACACTCTTCTTTATTTATGAGATTATCACAGTATCAGCTTAGAAACCGGCTTTCGTCCAGCACTTCTTGGCGAGTATCGGAACTTAATAACATTAACAATATCGGTCATTTCTGTGGCGCCCTATCTCACCGACAAGGGTGAGCATGCTGCGCTTTACATTTACAAGATCAAAAACAATACATTGAAACCTCAAAAATCATAAATTATACGGTCGTAATATTGTATTCCTCGCACGCACGCACGCACGCACGCACGCACGCACGCACGCACGCACGCACGCACGCGCACACACACACACACACACACACACACAAACAGACGGTCGAACAGAAGGAATATAGCGAGGGGTGAGGGAGGATAAATAGGGGAGGCAAGTAGGAAGACAGAATTTGAAATCACTAAATAATAATAGGTTATTTATGGCGCTCACTCGTAAGAGCTCATTTCATTTCATCTCTCTCTCTCTCTCTCTCTCTCTCTCTCTCTCTCTCTCTCTCTCTCTCTCTCTCTCACACACACACACACACACACACACACACACACACACGCTGCAAATGCATGCATTACCGGTAAAGATTGGTACAGTACAACTTGTGATATTGTTGTAGAGGTGAGTTTTCAGCGCAGTTTTGAAGCACGAAAGCACTTTGATGTAGCATTGACCGTCACGTGTTACAACTGACCAGCTACAGCTGTCCGCCGCCTCTGTCAGCTTGGTGACCACCGCGATGCGAGCATTGACCTCTCGTGCTCCATACTGGTGACCACACGCGATGCGAGCACGGACTTCACGTGCGCCATACTGGTGACCACCGCGATGCGAGCATTGACCTCTCGTGCTCCATACTGGTGACCACACGCGATGCGATCACGGACTTCACGTGCTCCATGTTGGTAACCACCGCGATGCGAGCACGGACTTCACGTGCTTCCATGTCGGTAACCACACGCGATGCGAGCACGGACTTCACGTGCTCCATGTCGGTAACCACACGCGATGCGAGCACGGACTTCACGTGCTCCCTGTCGGTAACCACACGCGATGCGAGCACGGACTTCACGTGCTTCATGTCGGTAACCACACGCGATGCGAGCACGGACTTCACGTGCTTCATGTCGGTAACCACACGCGATGCGAGCACGGACTTCACGTCCTTCATGTCGGTAACCACACGCGATGCGAGCACGGACTTCACGTCTTCAGCCAGTAACCACACGCGATGCGAGCACGGACTTCACGGCTTCATGTCGGTAACCACACGCGATGCGAGCACGGACTTCACGTCCCTTATGTCGGTAACCACACGCGATGCGAGCACGGACTTCACGTGCTCCATGTCGGTAACCACACGCGATGCGAGCACGGACTTCACGTGCTCCATGTCGGTAACCACAAGCGATGTGAGCACTGACCTTGCGTGTTCCATTCTGGAGACCACAGCGATGCGAGCACGGACTTCACGTGCTCGATATCAAAGAACAGCAGCTGCATGCAACAGCGAGCTTGGAAAGACACTGAAGTCGTTGTTTTTACAGCCAGAGTCCCGCGTATCTTACAGATCAAAGTTTGGACTGGCGTTGTTTTACTGACAGAGTCCCGCGTATCTTACAGACCAAAGTTTGGACTGGTGTTGTTTTACAGCTAGAGTCCCCGCACATAGTTACAGACCAAAGTTTGAACTGGCGTTGCTTTTACAGCAAGAGTCCTGCACATAGTTACAGACCAAAGTTTGAACTGGCGTTGCTTTTACAGCTAGAGTCCCGCACATATTACAGACCAAAGTTTGGAAATGGCGTTGTTTTACAGCTAGAGTCCCGCACATAGTTACAGACCAAAGTTTGAACTGGCGTTTTTTTACAGCTAGAGTCCCGCGTATCTTACAGATCAAAGTTTGAACTGGCGTTGTTTTACAACTAGAGTCCCGCACATAGTTACAGACCAAAGTTTGAACTGGCGTTGTTTTACGGCTAGAGTGCCGCGTATCTTACAGATCAAGGTTTGAACTGGCGTTGTTTTACAGCTAGAGTCCCGCGTATCTTACAGACCAAAGTTTGAACTGGCGTTGTTTTACAGCTAGAGTGCCGCGTATCTTACAGATCAAGGTTTGAACTGGCGTTGTTTTACAGCTAGAGTCCCGCGTATCGCTACAGACCAAAGTTTGGACTGGCGTTGTTTTACAGCTAGAGTGCCGCGTATCTTACAGACCAAAGGGTTTTAACTGGCGTTGTTTTACAGCTAGAGGGCCCGCTATCGCTACAGACCAAAGTTTGGACTGGTGTTGTTTTACAGCCAGAGTCCCGCGTAAACTTACAGACCAAAGTTAAGAAAGGGGTTGTTTGCACAGCCAGAGCCCACGTAAACGCTTTCAGACCAAAGTTAAGGGCCGGGGTTTTTTTTTTTTTTATTTTTACAGTCAGTGTCACGCGGATTGTTACAGACCAAAGTTTGGACTAGCGTTGTTTTACAGCCAGAGTCCCCCTAATCGTTACAGACCAAAGTTAAGACGCGTTGTGTTGCACAGCCAGAGCCCCCTAATCGTTACAGACCAAAGTTAAGACGCGTTGTGTTGCACAGCCAGAGCCCCCTAATCGTTACAGACCAAAGTTAAGACGCGTTGTGTTGCACAGCCAGAGCCCCCTAATCGTTACAGACCAAAGTTAAGACGCGTTGTGTTGCACAGCCAGAGCCCCCTAATCGTTACAGACCAAAGTTAAGACGCGTTGTGTTGCACAGCCAGAGCCCCCTAATCGTTACAGACCAAAGTTAAGACGCGTTGTGTTGCACAGCCAGAGCCCCCTAATCGTTACAGACCAAAGTTAAGACGCGTTGTGTTGCACAGCCAGAGCCCCCTAATCGTTACAGACCAAAGTTAAGACGCGTTGTGTTGCACAGCCAGAGCCCCCTAATCGTTACAGACCAAAGTTAAGACACGTTGTGTTGCACAGCCAGAGCCCCCTAATCGTTACAAACCAAAGTTAAGACGCGTTGTGTTGCACAGCCAGAGCCCCCTAATCGTTACAGACCAAAGTTAAGACGCGTTGTGTTGCACAGCCAGAGCCCCCTAATCGTTACAGACCAAAGTTAAGACACGTTGTGTTGCACAGCCAGAGCCCCCTAATCGTTACAAACCAAAGTTAAGACGCGTTGTGTTGCACAGCCACAGCCCCCTAATCGTTACAGACCAAAGTTAAGACGCGTTGTGTTGCACAGCCAGAGCCCCCTAATCGTTACAGACCAAAGTTAAGACGCGTTGTGTTGCACAGCCAGAGTCCCCCTAATCGTTACAAACCAAAGTTAAGACGCGTTGTGTTGCACAGCCAGAGCCCCCTAATCGTTACAGACCAAAAGTCGAGTTTGTGTTCGGACTAAACGGGGCACTTTAAATGAAACTAAGTCCTTGATTTTCAGTTTCTGTTTAGATCTGTTCTGTTTGTTGGACGAAACGTATTTTGAGAGGGATGGTTGCTCAGAATCCTCGCCCGGATGTAACCGGACTGGTTGACTGAGCGTACTTACCAAAATTACTACTTACTCCTCAAAATCTCACCCCTTGTCAAATGACAGGAAATACTCGCAATTCAGACGAGTGCTGCAAATGACTCAGACCTTTACTTCTCACCTCCCCCCCCCCTCCTCCCCTCCGCCCCCCCCTCCGCCCCCCAAAAAAAGAAGAAAAGAGTTTGGTGTGTGTGTGTGTGTGTGTGTTATATATATATTATATTATATATATATATATTTATATATATATATATCTTATATGTCTATTATTGTATGTGTGACGTGTGTGTGTGTGTGTGTTGGGGTGTGTGGTGTGTGTGTGTGTGTGTGTGTGTGACGCGTGTGTGTGTGTGTGTGTGTGTGTGTCTTGTGTGTGTGTGTGTGTGACGTGTGTGTTGTGTGTTGTGTACTTGTGTGTGTGTGTGTGTTTTACTGCAGCCAAACTACGATGAAATCGTATGGAAATGGCTGGACCGGAGTACCTCAAAACAAGGGAAGTGACGAGTTCACTCACCAGTCGAGCCGAGCCGAAAGCACGTGCTTTTTGTCACACAGGCCCGATGATGAAACTAAGAAAGCCAAGGACTACGTGTCTTCCTACACGTGTGTACGCGCCGAAAAATGGCGGCGTTGCCAGAATACCTAGAACGCGTGTGTTGCGGCCGATTTCGTCAGCCCGGCCCGTTTTGCTACCCCGGCACGGTTTGTCACCAGAGTGACAAAACGTGCAGCGATGCCTGCGCGTTTTGTTACCTACGAGATGGGTGACGAATCGTGCAGCCCTGTTTAGGGGGCCTAACATTAATACCGGTACCTGTAATTGTGTGTGCGTGTGTGTGTGTGTGTGTGTGTGTGTGTGTGTGTGTGTGTGTGTGTGTGTGTGTGTGTGTGCGACGGCCACACAGATACACAGCGGACGAAGAAGTATAGATCCCGTCTGCTGAGAAGCCAACGCTATCAGACGTTCTCTCTTTCAAGAGGTAATACATAATTACGCGTATTTGGATCTCTTTTACTCACTGGCATGCCAGGCGACAGTTGCCGTCGGTGGTTTAGGTCTCTGTTGGAGTGTCTCTTCTTGTCATTCTGTACGACGGCTTTCCCGCGCTGTTGATGCCCTGTGTTGTTGATTCTCTCTCTCGCTGTCTGTCTGTCTGTCTGTCTGTCTGTCTGTCTGTCTGTCTGTCTGTCTGTCTGTCTGTCTGTCTCTCTCTCTCTCTCTCTCTCTCTCTCTCTCTCTCTCTCTCTCGCTGTCTGTCTGTCTGTCTGTCT
>JABMCL010000561.1:15000-25000 GCA_018857735.1 Alviniconcha marisindica
TCGGTGAATAAGTCGAATACTTTTGCTGCTTACCTGGTGTCCTCTCCCTCTGAGAAAACTTTGGAACTTCAGTAAACAAGTCGAATCATATTGCTCGTGGTTTCATCTCCCCCCCCCCCCCCCACACCCCCCCCCCCCCCCCCCACCCTACAGAACTACTTTGGTACAATAATAAGTCGACCAACTGATCTCTTTCTCCCCCCCCCCCCCCCCCCCTTTGGTATAAATAAGTCGACCCACTGTTCCCCCCCCCCCCCCCCCCCCCCCGAACACACACACACACACACACACACAACCCCCAACCTCTCGCCGATACAACTTTGGTAAATAATTCAAACCGTATTGCTCCTGACTTTTCACTCCATCTTCCTTCCCCTCTTCCCCCTTAACTTTTCCCCCCCCCCCCCCCCCCCCCCCCCAGGTCCAATGACCTCCGCTGACCCGAAGTGACCCCGTGTTGTTGATCAGACTGATGTCCCCTTCCTAGCCCTCTTCCGCCAAGGGCAGGGCGCATTCGCAAGCGGAGGTGGGGGTGGAGGGTTGAAGTGGTGGGGGGAGGGGAGGGGGAGGGGAGGGGAGGGGGGCAGTTGTTTTTGGGAGGGTCGACAGGTGGGATCAAGATGGCGCGAGGGAGATGTGAACAAACAGTGCATTCCTGGCGTGGCTGGCGGGCCCGAGTGGGTTACGGCCCGTGGCGGGCGTGCTGGAGGCAGGCGGCTGCTTGTTGTACAGATACTGATGTGATAAACACCCCGCTCTTTCCGGCCTCCGTCAATAAATAGCTTCACACGCCGAGCTCGTCGCCAGCGCTGCAAGTGCAAGTGGTGCACAGTAGTCGTCACGGTGCAGCAGCGCTCGGAGAAGCGTGACGGTGTTGCGTGACAGTGTAGCGTTCAGAGTCACGACCCTGTAAGCGTTCGGAATGATTGCAGTGTAGCGTTCAGAATCACCGCACTCGAAGCGTTCAGAATGACAACACGAGTGTAGCATTTGGAAACTCGCGACAGTGTAGCATTCAGAATCACAACATTGTAGGCGTTCAAAATGACGACAGTGTAGCATTCAGAATCACGACACTGTAAGCGTTCAGAATTACGATAGTTCAGAATCACGACAGTGTAGCGTCCAGAATCACGACAGTGTAGCGTCCAGAATCACGACAGTGTAGCGTCCAGAATCACGATAGTGTAGCGTCCAGAATCACGACAGTGTAGCGTCCAGAATCACGACAGTGTAGCGTTCAGAATCACGATAGTGTAGCGTCCAGAATCACGACAGTGTAGCGTTCAGAATCACGATAGTGTAGCGTCCAGAATCACGACAGTGTAGCGTCCAGAATCACGACAGTGTAGCGTTCAGAATCACGATAGTGTAGCGTCCAGAATCACGACAGTGTAGCGTTCAGAATCACGATAGTGTAGCGTCCAGAATCACGATAGTGTAGCGTTCAGAATCACGATAGTTTAGTGTTCAGAATCACGACAGTGTAGCGTTCAGAATCACGACAGTGTAGCGTTAGGAAACTCACGATAGTGTAGCGTTCAGAATCACGATAGTGTGGCATTTGGAAACTCGCGACAGTGTAGCGTTCAAAATCACTACAGTGTAGCCTTAAGAATCACGACAGTGTAGCGTTTGGAAACTCACGACAATGTAGCGTTCAGAATCACGACAGTGTAGCGTTTAGAATCACGACATTGTAGCGTTAGGAAACTCACGACAGTGTAGCGTTCAGAATCACGACAGTGTAGCGTTCAGAATCACAACAGTGTAGCGTTTGGAAACTCACGACAGTGTAGCGTTCAGAATCACGACAGTGTAGCGTTTGGAAACTCACGACATTGTAGCGTTCAGAATCACGACAGTGTAGCGTTCAGAATCACGACATTGTAGCGTTCAGAATCACGACAGTGTAGCGTAGAATCACAGGTAGCGTTCAGAATCACGACATTGTAGCGTTTGGAAACTCACGACATTGTAGCGTTCAGAATCACGACATTGTAGCGTTTGGAAACTCACGACATTGTAGCGTTCAGAATCACGACAGTTTAGCGTTCAGAATCACAACAGTGTAGCGTTCAGAATCACGACAGTGTAGCGTTCAGAATCACGACAGCGTAGCGTTCAGAATCACGACAGTGTAGCGTTAGGAAACTCACGACAGTGTAGCGTTCAGAATCACGACAGTGTAACGCTAAGAATTACGACATTGTGGCATTCGGAGAAATCACGACATTGCTTCAGAATCATGATAGTGTAGCGTTCAGAATCAACACAGTGTAGCGTTCAGAATCACTACGGTTAACATTCGGATCTTCTCTCTTTTTTTAATCATTATTTTTAACTGTGTATATATTTCTGCATCTAACTACACTGTATAGCGCCCTGATATAACCATACCGGTGGACTGGGCGTAAAACACCAACTTACTTACTTACTTACTACACTGTATAGTTGCACTTTCGGGAACGGGTGGGTGGGTGGGTAGGGGCTGTTTGCACTTTGCCGGCATGAATGCCCTTTGGTAGTTTCAGCTTGCGAGAGCTTACAAAAGTTACATGTATGCACTGTGTGTGTTTGGCGCTGCGAACCCGCGAGGTTTTCTGTGGAAGTTTTTAATGCGCTATATAGATATATATTTTCGTTCTTTCATTCTTAGCTTTCGGTGTAGCAAAAGACCCCCCCACCCCCACCCCCCGCCCCCCACAAACAAGCGGCCCCCGTTGTTTTTCCGCCCCCGGGGCCCGGTTTACCTCTCCGGAAAAAATTTTCACTGGTCCTCAGTGTGTGTGTGTGTTGTGTGGGGGTGGGGTGGGGTGGGGGAAGGAAGGGGGGGGGAGGGGGGAGAGAAGGGGGGAGAGGGGGGGGGAGAGGGGGGGAAAAAAAAAGGGGGGGGGCGAGGGAGGGAGAGGGGGGAAAAGGGGGGGGGAGAGAGGGGGGAGGGGGGAGAGAGGGGAGAGGAAAAGAGAGAGAGAGAGAGAGGTTGAGGTTTAAAATCGGCGGGCACCTTAACTCACTAAACCTCCCCCCCCCTCCCCCCCCCCCCCCCCCAACCCCCAAACCCCTCCCCAAACCCCCTCCACCGCCCCCAAAAAACGACAAGCCCCATTTCCCATTCACAGAAAAGGTTTTCACCATTTTTCAATCATTGTCCTCGTTCTTCACTGTCAGTTTGGCAACAAGCGGGCCATCAATCTCACCTTACTTGAAAAGAAAGGGAGCCTTTGAGAGTTCGCCCTCCCACCAACTACAGCCATATAGTTCACTGTAGACAGCTAGATCTCGTTTGATGTGTGCCGATTTGTAGGTAATGGTCACTGTTGAGTTTCGCCACACAGAGAGAGGGAGAGAGACAGAGGGGGGGGGGGGGGGGGGGGGGGGGGAGGGAGGGAGAGAGATTGATTGATGATTGATTGATTGAACTTTGTTTCTCAACGATGAAAATATTAGAACAAAGGCCGACTCACATATCTGCCGTTGCTACAGTACTACTAATAACCAGACATTCACAGTTAAATATTATTACAGAAGGCTATAGGCAAATACAGCATCAGTAAAAATAAAAACAACAATTAATAAAATAATAATAATAACAACAACACATATAAAACAGACAGCGATTGCAACGGAAATGAAAGAGAAAAAAAAGCAGTGAAAAACAACTGGAGCAAAAAAGTCTCAAACACAGTTAAACACACACACACACACACACACACACACACACACACACAAACACAAACAACAACAACAACAACAAAAAACAACAAAACAAACAAAAACTGGGTAATTTACAGAGAGAGCAGGGGAAGGGGAGGGATAAAATTAAGCTTAAGAAAAACGACAATATCAACAAGGAAGGAGAAATGGATACTAAATTAGTACATAAAAAAACAAAAACAAAAACAGAACAAAAACAAAAACAACAACAACAACAACAAAAACACACACAACAACTACAACAAAAATATAAACAAATTAATAAGTAAAAGATATAGAAGGGATATATACATATATACACACATTCACTTATACACAGACATGTATGCACATATTACACACACACACGCGCGCGCGCCACACCCCTCCTCCACATACACACACATACATGGCAATGATGTGGCAATGAATATTCTAATAGCACTGCGATGATAACAATATACTACCGCTAATACTATGAACAGAAATTGGAAAGATAAAAGGATTAAACATTTAAATTAATATTTTGTATACTTAGCACAGAGCTGGTATACAATCAAGACAAGAAATGTACCTCACCATCCAAGGAAAATATATCCATATATTTAAAACATAATTTCACGCTCACGCCTGGGCGTGCGCACACACTTATACATAAACTTATAAAATGCCAGAGTATCAAACATTAGGAAACTAAGTACTGTACGGTTCAAGACTGAAACTTGTATGTTACATTCAGGGAGAGAGAGAGAGGGGGCGAAGGAGGGACTCCCTCCCTCCCTCGCCCCTCTCTCTCTCCCTGAAACAGGGAGGAGAGAGAGAGAGAGAGAGAGAGAGAGAGAGAGAGAGAAAAGAGAGAGAGGAGGATAAAATCAGCTGTCACCTTACCGTTGTCACGGAAGAGTGTGTGTAACCCAATCAGTTTTAAGGCAAGGAAACGTTCAGCAACCAGCCGATCAGTGCTCGGTAGACTGTGCTTTAAACTGCGTTCGGCAGATCGAAATAAGTATTTTAGGAAAAAAGTTTTCTGTACAGTTTTTATCCCATGCCAATGCTCCCTGTGTGTGTGTGTGTGTGTGTGTGGTTGGGGAGGGGGGGGGGGGGGGGGGGTGAACATATTGTTGCATCACCTCTAACCCAAATCAGTCAATCAATATTTTATGTGATATTGATGTATTGGTATTATTACCTCTCAGTTTTGACCCACTCTTGAAGCAATGTTTGCACACTCGCGCATACGCACGCACGCACGCACGCACGCACGCACGCACGCACGCACGCACGCACGCACGCACACACACACACACACACACACACACACACACACACACACACACACCACGCGCACTTCCAGCAGTAGAAAAGTTTTAAATTTCATTTTCAGACCTGATACAGGTAGCTCCTTGTTCTGTTCTGGATCACCTCTGATCCCGTACCACTGATATGTTTACACATGGCACGGCGTTTTATTTCGTCTTCGAATCTGGGGAGTTTAAGCTCCTCATTTGTGTACTATTTACTTGATATGTGTAGTATGGTACAGCGACTGCTTCACACTGATTCCACGTTTGAACTTGGCATCATGTCTCAGTCGCATAGCCCGGGCCACTGTTCCGTGGTGTTTGTTTTGCAGATTCCGGGAGCTTCACATCACCTCTCACAGTCACCCTCTGTTCTATGAGCTTTTTTTGCAGATTCGGGAGCTTCACATCACCTCTCACAATCACCCTTTATTCTTTGTGTTCGCAGAGCCAGGGAGTTTCACATCACCTCTCACAGTCATCCTCTGTACTGTGTTTTTTGTGTGCAGATTCCGGGAGTTTCACAGCACATCTCACAATCATCCTCTGTTCTATGTGTTTGCAGATTACGGGAGCTTCACGTCACCTCTCACGATCACCCTTTGTTCTATGTGTTTGCAGATTCCGGGAGCTTCACATCACCTCTGTCACAATCACCCTCTGTTCTATGTGTTTGCAGATTCCGGGAGCTTCACATCACCTCTGTCACAATCACCCTCTGTTCTATGTGTTTGCAGATTCCGGGAGCTTCACATCACCGCTCTCACAATCACCCTCTGTTCTATGTGTTTGCAGATTCCGGGAGCTTCACATCACCTCTGTCACAATCACCCTCTGTTCTATGTGTTTGCAGATTCCGGGAGCTTCACATCACCTCTGTCACAATCACCCTCTGTTCTATGTTGTTGATTTTTGCAGATTCCGGGAGTTTCACATCACCTCTCACAATCACCCTTTGTTCTATGTGTTTGCAGATTCCGGGAGTTTCACATCACCTCTCTCACAATCACCATCTGTTCTATGTGTTGGCAGATTCACCTCTCTCACAATCACCCTCAGTTCTATGTGTTGGCAGATTCACCTCTCTCACAATCACCCTCGTTCTATGTGTTGGCAGATTCACCTCTCTCACAATCACCCTCAGTTCTATGTGTTGGCAGATTCACCTCTCTCACAATCACCCTCAGTTCTATGTGTTGGCAGATTCACCTCTCTCACAATCATCCTCAGTTCTATGTGTTGGCAGATTCACCTCTCTCACAATCACCCTCTGTTCTATGTGTTGGCAGATTCACCTCTCTCACAATCACCCTCTGTCCTATGTGTTGGCAGATTCACCTCTCTCACAATCACCCTCTGTTCTATGTGTTGGCAGATTCACCTCTCTCACAATCACCCTCTGTCCTATGTGTTGGCAGATTCACCTCTCTCACAATCACCCTCTGTTCTATGTGTTGGCAGATTCACCTCTCTCACAATCACCCTCTGTTCTATGTGTTGGCAGATTCACCTCTCTCACAATCACCCTCTGTCCTATGTGTTGGCAGATTCCGGGAGCTTCATATTACCTCTCACAATCACCCTCTGTTCTATGTGGGGGTTTTGGTGTGTGTTTTTTGCCGATTCCGGGAGCTTCACATCACCTCTCACAATCACCCTCTGTTCTATGTGTTGGCAGATTCCGGGAGCTTCACATCACCTCTCTCACAATCACCCTCAGTTCTATGTGTTGGCAGATTCACCTCTCTCACAATCACCCTCTGTTCTATGTGTTGGCAGATTCCGGGAGCTTCACATCACCTCTCTCACAATCACCCTCTGTTCTATGTGTTGGCAGATTCACCTCTCTCACAATCACCCTCTGTTCTACGTGTTGGCAGATTCCGGCAGCTCCACCTCACCTCTCTCACAATCACCCTCTGTTCTATGTGTTGGCAGATTCCGGCAGCTCCACATCATGCCACATCACGGCTAACCCCGACCCCCAGTATGTGTCGGCCTACCGGATGCACTATCGGCCCGGGCGCGGCTGCTTCTCCAACAACTCGTCGCCGTCCTACCAGCTGGTGCACGTCATCAACCTCAAGCTGGAGGACAAGGACGACGGGGCCAGTCGCAGACCCGTCAGCCTCAAAATAGAACCCAAGGACTTCTCCACCGCAGGTCAGTGCTGGCGTGTGCACGTGCACAACGTAGCGGTGGCGGTTGTGCTCGGTCAACTGGAAGGTTAAAGCTGCTTGTCTTTCGCTCGCTTGAAAGTCGGTGTTTTGCTTTCTCTTTCTCTCTGTCTCCGTCTCTGTGTGTCTCTTGTCTTTGTCTCGCTCTCTCAGTCTGTCTGTCTGTCTGTCTCTCTTTCTCTCTCTCCGGCTCCCTGTCTCTGTCTGTCTGTCTGTCTGTCTGTCTTCTTCTCTCGTCTGCTGTCTCCTCTCTCTACACACACACACACACACACACACACACACACACACACACACACACACACACTGTCTCTGTCTGTCTGTCTGTCTGTCTGTCTGTCTGTCTCTCTCTCTCTCTCTCTCTCTCTCTCTCTCTCTCTCTCTCTCTCTCGCTCGCTCGCCCTGATATAACTCTTATAGTTGACTGGGCGTTAAAAACGAATTCTCTGTCTCTCTATCTAAATCTCTTTCTGATTTTTTTTATAACCCCGGTACAATTTTTGACAAAGATCCTACCCATGGCTCAATGCGCTGAAGAACACACGTGTACATCCAGATAAAGATTGTGTCAGTTTAACATACAAGTTTACAACTAACAAAATTTATAGCGTACAAATAAATCGGGTTCAAACATAAATGACTGTGCTAAACGCACGCACGCACGCACGCACGCACGCACGCACGCACGCACGCACGCACACACACACACACACACACACACACACACACACACACACACACGTACGTACGTATGTACGCAAGCACACACACTTTCCCTAATAAACCGTATTTGAAGGTTAAGCATCACTGGTCTGTGGGCGACCAGAGGCTCTTGAACTTAACAGAGCTCTGCAAGAAGTGGGCGAGTTGAACATTTTCTCTCGAGTTGAACATTTTCTCTTCATTTTCTTTTTCCCTACCAGATCGAAGCGCTTGTGAAAAGTCTACTGTGTTACAGAGTAAACGTAGGAGGTTTTCACTGCGAGAACTAGGCCAGCATTGGCTGCTGCGACTGTTTCAGTTGTTTGTGTTGAACGACCGTATTTCCTGGTACTGCCGGGATTAGTTAAACATAGCGACAGCGATAGTCGTGCCAGGCTGTTCAGAATTGACCGCGTTAAACTGTCACCGTAAATTTTTAAGTAACATCAATATAATATAACATCAATATAATTGTGTTGAGACATCCCAAATTACAACGCTTGTGTTAGTATTTGTACAGGTCTACATTGAGAACAGTTTTCTTCAAACATACGAAATTATGACGCCAACTTGTGTTTTGTATAAAATAATGTGTACAAACCTTGAAATATCTTTTAATGTCGACACACAGAGCACGCAAAATCAAAGAAACAAACAAACAATAACAAACACATTCACAGTGTTAACAGTGCTTCAAAAGGAAGAGGATGCGCTAAAAAATAAAAAAATAAAAACAAGAACACAGAAGCGACTCAAAAACAACAACACACTCACCGATCAAACAAAATTAGCTCTCCTTCCCCACCTCCCATGCACATTTCTTTCTGCCTAACTCTTATCAATGGGCGATGGAGCTGCTGAGATTTTATTTTCAGGGTGAAGAAGATTTAACAACAACAAAATACACAAAATGCCTTGCTTTCGCACTTTCTCTTTGGGCCCCATATTCGGAATTCACTCCCACAAGACCTTAGACACTGCTCAAGCCTGTCGTCTTTTAAAATCTGATTGAAAACTTTCCTATTCTCACAGTATTTCCGCCCCAACTAATATCAAAACCCAGATTTCGTTACAGTCAGTGTGTGGGTGTGGGTGTGGGTGTGTGTGTGTGTGTGAGAGAGAGAGAGAGAGAGAGAGAGAGAGAGAGAGAGAGAGAGAGAGAGAGAGAGAGAGAGAGAGAGCTGTATACTTATTCTAAATTGTATTAGTAGGACTTCGGTCTAGTTATGTGTAGAATAATGTATTTAGGTTAAACTATATGATTATCAATGACAATGTGAGCGCTCAGGGCGTCGATGAACGCAGTGTGGCTATTGCTGGAGTTTAAACAGTGCTTGCTGTAGCGCTTCCACGCTGACAGCAAATTGGGAAGAGTACAGTGTTGATTCAGTGCAGTATTTTCTGTCAGGTTCACGGTTCTCTCCGGAAAGATCTAAAAATATCCCTTTAAAAACGATTCACTCTTGATTTGTAAACATCTTTCTGCACAGATTGACTACTGAGTGCGTGTGTGTACTGCGCACAATTCATGCGTGGCCAGGCGTTTAGTGTTCCTGTACACAGCGTCAGGAAAACCCAAAACTGGTGCTCATCCTCCGTGCACACAAAGGCTAAATCCCGTTAAAATGGAGGCTAAAGGCGACCTACTGAGACTAGTAAGAGCTCGCATTGTTCCAACGTGACGTCCAAGGATGGTGTACAATTTCAGTTTGCTCACAGGCAATCCTGTAAGTAAGTAAAGATGGTGCTTAACGTCTACATAAGCCATAAGGCTTATTAGGGACGGGGAGAGGGTGGGGGAAGGGGGTGTGAAGGTGTGTGTGTGTGGGGGGGGGGGGGTGAGGGAGATTATATACCCATCGCTACACTGTCACCAGAATGACTCCTGCATTAAGATGGGCAACGATGAGAGCCATTTTAATGTTTCATAATAGTGAGGGACAAGGTCACAAGACCGTGTCCACAGACCACAACTTTTGAAGAGAAAGGAGAGCCGACGCGGATTCGAACCGAAATCCCTCTGCTTACCAGCCCGTTCTTAATTGGTCGAACATTTGTTCGCGAACCTAGTTGGGAGTATTCGGCGAACCTAGCTGGTTCTTAATTGGGCGAACCTTTGCCTCG
>JABMCL010000561.1:32500-37500 GCA_018857735.1 Alviniconcha marisindica
ACCAGTCAAATGGAAGGTGGAGATTTCAGGAAAGTTCCAGGCCCACAACCGGCAGCTGTTCCTGGTGAGTGAGAGTCTCTGTCTCTGTGCCCCCCCCCCCGCTCCACACACACACACACACACACACAAACACTGACACACCTCCTCCCCCTCCCTTCTCTCACACTCTGTCTGTCTCTCTCTCTGTCGTTCTCTGTGTGTGTGTCTCTGTCACTCTCTGTGTGTCTGTCTGTCTGTTTGTCTGTCTTTTGTCTTTTTTTGGTTTGTGTGTTTTGGTGTGTGTGTGTGTGTGTGTGTGTGTGTGTTTTTTTTTTTTTTGTCCCCCCTTTTTTTTGGGGGGGGAAATCTGTGGAAGAGTATTAGTGTGACTGTGTCACAGTCTAGTTGGTAAAGTCGTATCAGTGTTGTTTGTTCAGTTGCCCGACTGTTGGTTTGATGGTTCTTTGCATCATGTATGTCATGCCCGTCTATGTATGTCATGCCCATGAATGTCACGTCCATTCGTTTGCCTCGTGCAGTGTTTAAACACAATGTCAGGGGAGTGCAAGTGTAAGTGTATGTTTGTATTGAACCCCGCGGGTCATTGTCGGACAGTCTCACTGAACCGAGTTTCTCTGGTTGACTTCCATGATGAACACAGAACTGTTGGTGTCTAAATTTAGTGTCTTGTTTTACGATGGACTCTCTCTCTCTCTCTCACACATACACACACGCACGCACGCACGCACGCACGCACGCACGCACGCACGCACGCACGCACGCACGCACGCACGCACACACACACACACACACACACACACACACACACACACACACACACATTCACACACACACGCGCGCACGGCAAATTAGATTGATAATGATGATTATTTAAGGCAGTTAGACATACGGCTCCCACGACCCTGTTCTGTATTAGAACCAAGTTGAACTGCACTGCAAGTGTTCCAGAGACACCGGATGCTTTACCTGAAAGGGGGGGGGGGGGGGGATATTTATGAATTATTGAGGGTTGCGTGTCGAAGAGTGTAATGGCAGAGCTAGAGCTAGTGATCCAACAATCCAGCGATGTTTTCCGCCAGCCAGTATTATTTGAACATGAACTTGATTGATGGATGTTCCTCAGCGGAGCTGTCGCGGAAAATCAGGGCTCTCTTCCGTGTGTACCTGACTCCTCGGTGGGGTACCGCGCACGCAGAAATTCACGGACTCGTGTCCTGAGAATCGTGACTCATGACATGTTCTTCCTGCCTTGCATTTGTTTTAAGATTGTAGCGGATCTGTAGAGATCTGTAGAGATCCACTTTAGATTTTAAGAAGTGTGTTAGATGTGGGGTGATGGATTCTAACAGTATGGTTTCTGACTGGCTGGCAAGCTATGGGAAGCTGTCGGTTGAGGAGGGAAGAGGAAGAAGGAGGAGGAAGAAGGAGGGTGGAGTAAGAAGGAGGGTGGAGTAAGAAGGAGGGTGGAGGATGGAGGAAGAAGGAGAAGGAGGGTGGAAGAAGAAGGAGGGAGGAAGAACGTGTTCCGTTTAATGCATGGAGGCAGATTCAGTTGTTACGGTCATGCCCACTAATGCCCTGAACATTCATGCCGACACCACGTCCCGCTGAGGCAAGACGAGATTAAATGGCCAGGAGCATGCGAGACTCACCTTCGCAGAGGCCAAGCAAACTTTCTGATGAGACGGGGTTTGATCTGTGGGAAAGGGGAAACATTTCGCGGTGTTTTGTGGTTGCGATTTGGGACCTTCTGCTCGAATGCCACGACTGTTATATATATATACATACTGGCAAAGAAGAAAGTGAGGGGCAGCTTGGTCTCGATTTAAACGAGACTTGCATCAGCAGCGGGGTGATTTGCATCCCCGCGAACCACAGCTCCGGAGGTGCCGCCGTGAAACTGGGGCAAAGCCCGCGGAGGGGGTCTCTTGCAAACGTGGCGGGTTTATCGGCAAACAATGCAATCTGCAAAAGCCGAACCCGGCGAGAGCGAGAGGGAGAGGGAGAGGGAGAGCGAGAGGGATTATCTCGGAGAGCCGTTCGCGTCAACGCCGTGTCGAGACGCGGTCCCGACCCCTTTCCAAAAAAGCCTCGGTGAAGATAGGGCACCGCAGTGCCCCGGGCACGATAAAGTGGACTTGTTAAAACACTGCAGGTAGATTACCGTTGTGTAAAGGCGATCGCATTTCCAATGAGCGCGAGGGGCTCTCTCTCTCTCAACACGGCTCTCAATGAGAGATTGCGCCGAGCGTGAGATGCGGTGTTTTCAATTATGTGTGGGCTAGCTGGGGGGGGGGGGGGGGAGGTATAGGAAGAAGGAGGGTGGAGGAAGAAAGAGAGAGGAGGAAGAAAGGAGGAGGAGGGAGAAGGAGGAGAAGGAGGAGGAAGAAAGGAGGAGGAGGGAGAAAGAAGGAGGAGGGAGAAGTTGGGGGAAGAAAGAAGGAGGAGGGACGAAGAAGGAGGAGGAAGAAAGAGGGAGGAGGAAGAAGGAGGAGGGAGGGAGGAAGAAGGAGGAGGAAGAAAGGGAGGGGGAGAAAGAAGGAGGAGGAAGACAGGAGGAGGAAGAAGGAGGAGGAAGAAGTTGGAGGAAGAAAGAAGGAGGAGGGAGGAAGAAAGAGGGAGGAGGAAGAAGGAGGAGGGAGGAAGAAAGGAGGAGGAGAAAGAAGGAGGAGGAAGAAATTGGGGGAAGAAAGAAGGAGGAGGGACGAAGAAGGAGGAGGAGGAAGAAAGAGGGAGGAAGAAGGAGGAGGGAGAAGGAGGAAGGAGGAGGAAGAAAGAAGGAGGAGGAGAGAGTTGGAGGAAGAAGAGGAGGGAGAAGGAGGAGGGAGAAGGAAGGAGGAAGGAAGAAGAGGAGAGAGAAGGAGGAGGAGAAGAAGGAGGGGAGAAGAGGAGGGAGGAAGAAGGGGATGGGGGGGGCGTGGGGGGGGCGGCAGGACAGGGTGGGCGTCGTTGATGAAAGGGAAGGTGTTTGGTCAGGGACTGAGATCCAGAAACGTCTGACTGTCGTGGCGGGTGCTACGCTACGACTTGGGTTTGGTTTCGACATCATTTGATTCGTGGAAGCGTATCAGTAGATTAGACTTGTAAGTATCTAACTTGGTGTTTTTTACGCCCAGTCAACCATTACGGTTATTTCAGGGCCAACAGCAGGAGTGAGTGATTAAGTAAGTAAGCTGGTGTTTTACGCACAGTCAACCATTACGGTTATATCAGGGCGAAGTATCAATAGACAACAGCAGTGTTTTACGCTCAGTCAACCATAACGGTTACATCACTGACCAGGGCGAAGTATCAATAGACAATAGCAGTGTTTCACGCCCAGTCAACCATAACGTTTTTAAAAATATAAAAGTGGCACGCCAAGTATCGGGGAAATATAAGACAATAGCAGTGTTTCACGCCCAGTCAACCATAACGTTTATATCAGGGCGAAGGACCAGCAGACAACAGCAGTGTTTTACGCCCAATCAACCATTACGGTTATATCAGGGCGAAGTATCAATAGACAATAGCAGTGTTTCACGCCCAGTCAACCATAACGGTTATATCAGGGCGAAGTATCAATAGACAATAGCAGTGTTTCACGCCCAGTCAGCCATAACGATTATATCAGGGCGAAGGACCAGCAGACAACAGCAGTGTTTTACGCCCAATCAACCATTACGGTTATATCAGGGCGAAGTATCAATAGACAATAGCAGTGTTTCACGCCCAGTCAACCATAACGGTTATATCAGGGCGAAGTATCAATAGACAATAGCAGTGTTTTACGCCCAATCAACCATTACGGTTATATCAGGGCGAAGTATCAATAGACAGTAGCAGTGTTTTACGCCCAACAACCATACGGTTATATCAGGGCAAGTCAATAGACGCAGTTTTTTTACGCCCAGTCAACCATTACAGTATATCAGCCGAGACATGACGCTGGCCTTGTGAGCCGGTTTGGCCAGCGGTAAGGCGATAGGCTGGTAAGCGGAAGGACCTCGGTTCGATACCGCTTCGGCTGTCCTTCTCTTCAAAAGGTTGTGGTTTGTGGACACTGTCTTGTGACTTTGTCCATCACTTCCTACTGAAACATTAAAATGGCTCTCATCGCTGCCCATCTTAATGCAGGAATCATTCTGGTGGTGACATGTAGCAATAGGTTATAATCTCCCTCTCCCCCCACCTCCATACCCCCCTTCCCCCTTCTCCCCGTCCCTAATAAGTCTTGTGGTTTCTGTGGACGTTAAGCACCATGTTTACTTACTTAGTCCGCTGCCCTGAAGGCCGTGCAACGTTAGATCATCACGCACAGCCTGCACTGACCTCGTCTTCCACCGTCTGGTTGCAAAGGGCGCTCTTCTCGGGAAATTTGAAGTGTTGAGGAGCTTGAGACACTACCTGCGGGCGCACAGCCAAGGACATCCTGCCGTCGATCACCTGGAGGAGAGAGGCTTGGAAAGGGGAAGCGCTAGACGATCTTCCTCGAAAGGACGAGAGAGGGCCATGGTCAATCAGACGAACATCGGAACTGTTTCAAAGGCAACGTTGGGGAAACTTCGGAAGAGACGGAATGGAGCGGAAACTTCGGAGAGGCGGAATGGAGCGCATATGGGCTTTTTCGAGCGCATAGATACCATCTCGAACTGAACTGCACTGAACTGTCTGGTCGGCGGGTCAGGTCAGTGCGTCTGGCACGTGTACATGCGTAATTGGACAATATCGGTCACGCGTACGCTAGTCGTGGGTGGTCCCACTTGGCGTGGCGAGTTCATTAGAGTGTCGTCGCGGTGGCAGCGCCAGCCACCAGGGCCTCCGGCGTTGCGTCGACGATGGAGGTGTTCGAGTTCGAGTCGGTGGCGCTGGCCCAGCAAGAGCGCGAAAGCCGGACTTGGGCACGATGGAGTGTAGTCAGCACGTGGCTGGCTGACCGTTACGTGCTAATGAACCTCTTCGCGTCCACCCCGCGATTTCCCCGGAGTCAGATTTTCTGTGCAGAATCTACAGAAGACCTT
>JABMCL010000561.1:42500-50000 GCA_018857735.1 Alviniconcha marisindica
GTAGTGACTTGTTCTTTGAACTGGTCTGAAGAATTGTAAATGTGTGATTCGTCCCAAGTTGACCCTCTGTGGTTGATGGGACGTACAAACCCAAGAACTAGCCGTAACTAACTCTGAAATCATCATCATCCTGCAATACATTTCAGCCTGCGTCTCTAAAATCGTCATCATCGTGCAATACATTTCAGCCTGTGTCTCTGGCAACGTGTCATTGTCGTCAAAAACTGATTCAGATTATAGCCCCTTTGGGGGTTGAGAGAGAGAGAGAGAGAGAGAGAGAGAGAGAGAGAGAGAGAGAGAGAGAGAGAGAGCACATTTTATTTGTTCTCCACCGTCCAAGGACACACACCGAACGCTGGATTTGCATTTTCGGTCCATTTCCACAGGATATTGTCCGCTTAAGGGCGAAGTAATAGGTCGGCGTTGGGGTCAGACCCTGCGATGCAAATTCATGCAAATTGGCGCACAGTGCTCGGCTCCAGTTCCACGTGTACAAGCAGAAGTACAGCTCAGCACATTCCGGACATGACTGACGGACAGCGTAAGGATCGTCATGAGAGCAGTCCGGCGGGAGCGATTGACTTCCAAGGCCTCTGTCGTCAGTCACCACGCCCGCGTTTTCATTACGTTGATTTATGTTCACCTCACAAGACTAAAGGGTCAACCGGTTTGGCCTTGCTGTAAGGCGGTTAGGCTGGTAAGCGGAGGGACCTCGGTTCGAATCCGCTTTTATTACGTTGATTTACGTTATATGGTAAGCAGAGGGACCTCGGTTCGAATCCGCTTCGGCGGTCCTTTTCTCTTCAAAAGTTTGTGGTCTGTGGACACTGTCTTGTGACTTTGTCCCTCACAGTTAATGAAACATTAAAATGGCTCTCATCGCTGCCGTCTTAATGCAGGAGTCATTCCGGTGGTGACAGTGTAGCGATAGGTATATAGTCTCCCTTTCGACACCTCCATACCCCCTTTCCCCCCTTCTCTCCGTCCCTAATAAGCCTTGTGGTTTCTGTGGACGTTAAGCACCGTGTTTACTTAATTTACTAAAGGACGGGGAACAGAGGGACAGAGCAAATACTGCCACAGTCCACTTTAGATCAGTTCAAAGCCGGGTCTGCTAGCTCGGGAAAGCCCATGTGCGCTCCACCACGTCAGTTCAAAGCCAGGTCTGCCCGCTCGGGAAAACCCATGTGCGCTTCACCATTCAGTTCAAAGCCAGGTCTGCCCGCTCGGGAAAACCCATGTGCGCTCCACCACGTCAGTTCAAAGCCAGGTCTGCCCGCTCGGGAAAACCCATGTGCGCTTCGCCGTCGTATCTCAGAAGTTCCCCGAGTGTTGCTGGGAAAGTTGGGTGTGTGTGCAGACTAGTTCATGCAACTTCCAGCCCGTGTGTGATCCAAAAAAAATGAAAAAAAAAGAAAGAAAAAATGTCGGTACATCTCCAGCGAACAATCGATTGGTACCTGAAACTAAAATCTCTACCGGAAAATCAAGCTTACAGTTGCATTATTGAACCAGAAAACGTTAAACTATTTCAAGACTAACCGTTGCAAAATTCCACATCTCGGCGTCCGTATGCTACCTTTAACCTGGAGAAAGCCATAATTAACCGTAATCTGATTAACGAGGCTTCTTTTTTGTGGACATCGCTCTTGGGACACTTTGAGCCCCTACAGTCCGATTTGATCTAACTGTCCATCTTAATGCGGAATCATTCTGCTGGTGACAATGGAGCGTTAGATATAGTTCCAAACTCCAGGCACTGGTTTACGACATCCTTTTTTGGACATCGCTGCTGGGACACTTTCAGCCCCTACAGTCTGCTTTGATCTAACTGTCCATCTTAATGCGGAATCATTCTGCTGGTGACAGTGGAGCGTTAGGCATAGTTCCAAACTCCAAACACTGGTTTACGACATCCTTCCTGTGCCGGAAAGCGATGCTCGGAGTGTGGTACAGCTTCCCTCTCCACTCACAGATGTTCCGGGATCTCGGACTCCGCCAGTAACTCGCGGGATGTCGACAACCCGGCGTTAAACGAGTCAGACGGAGTTGCAGTGGGATGGACAGCATCGATGGCAGGTCCTCAAAAGCCAGGCTGAAACGCGTTGCCGAACGTTGGAAACTTGCGCGAAGACAACACGGACCACCCAGCACGACCACCCGTCTGTTGACATTACCTTCCTCGCCTCCCGGCTGACTGCCTTCAGGACGAGGCTAATGAATATTCATTAGGGCCGTGTTGTGGCCCCCGATTGTCTTGCTGTGGAGTCACGAGGGTTCGCTTGTTCGCCAAACCATCTCTTTTACCTTGGACAAGGTAAAGATGAACTCAAGTTCCCTCCCGCACCCCCCGCCACCACCGCACCCTCCTCCACTCTCCCTCCTATCCCATCAGTCTCAATTTGTCTGGTGGTGGTGGTGGTGGTGTTTTTGTTGTCGTTCCTGGGTTGTGCGTGTAGCAGATGCGATCTGGTGCTGTCGTTGTTCGTTTGTCATCGTTGTTCGTTCTTTACTTTGCTTTCTTCTACTTCGTCGTAAGCGAAGGAAGTATTGAAGAGTGCGGCGAAAACACTGCAGTGAATCAGAACAGTATCCAAATTGAAGTGTTCCAAGAGCCTGGTGAATCCACTGCAGTGAATCAGAACAGTATCCAAATTGAAGTGTTCAAGAGTATGGTGAATCCACTGCAGTGAATCAGAACAGTATCCAAATTGAAGTGTTTAAGAGTCTGGTGAATCCACTGCAGTGAATCAGAACAGTATCCAAATTGAAGTGTTCAAGAGTATGGTGAATCCGCTGCAGTGAATCAGAACAGTATCCAAATTGAAGTGTTCAAGAGTATGGTGAATACACTGCAGTGAATCAGAACAGTATCCAAATTGAAGTGTTCAAGAATCTGGTGAATCCACTGCAGTGAATCAGAACAGTATCCAAATTGAAGTGTTCAAGAGTATGGTGAATCCGCTGCAGTGAATCAGAACAGTATCCTAATTGAAGTGTTCAAGAGTATGGTGAATCCGCTGCAGTGAATCAGAACAGTATCCAAATTGAAGTGTTCAAGAGTATGGTGAATCCGCTGCAGTGAATCAGAACAGTATCCAAATTGAAGTGTTCAAGAATCTGGTGAACCCACTGCAGTGAATCAGAACAGTATCCAAATTGAAGTGTTCAAGAGTATGGTGAATCCGCTGCTGTGAATCAGAACAGTATCCAAGTTGAAGTGTTCAAGAGTATGGTGAATCCGCTGCAGTGAATCAGAAAAGTATCCAAATTGAAGTGTTCAAGAGTATGGTGAATCCACTGCAGTGAATCAGAACAGTATCCAAATTGAAGTGTTCAAAAGTATGGTGAATCCGCTGCAGTGAATCAGAACAGTATCCAAATTGAAGTGTTCAAGAGTACGGTGAATCCGCTGCAGTGAATCAGAACAGTATCCAAATTGAAGGGTTCAAGAGCATGGTGAATACACTGCAGTGAATCAGGACAGTATCCAAATTGAAAAAGCGTGCAGCTTATGAGCCATACCGTCATAAGGATAATGCCAGGAAAACATATATGTGATGGAGGATGCATTTTGACAAAACTGTAACACTGGCAAGTGAATCTATAGCTAAACGATATAAAATAGCACTCAAGCAAACCAAGCAAAAGAAAGAAAAATAAAACACTTCTTCTTCTTCTTCTTCTTCTTCTCTCTCTCTCTCTCTCTCTCTCTCTCTCTCTCTCTCTCTCTCTCTCTCTCTCTCTCTCTCTCTCTCTCTCTCTCTCTCTGGTGTATTTGCTGTCTCGCTAGCTCGCTGTTGCCGACTGCATTCTCCTGTTACAGGGTGCACTTCTTAACTCAAGTGCTTATTGCGAGTGTTGAGATTAGTTGGGTCATAATGGACATAAATCTCTGGGGGTTTTTGCAGTAGAAGTAGTGTGTGTGTGTGTGTGTGTGTGTGTGTGTGTGTGTGTGTGTGTGTGTGTGTGTGTGTGTGTGTGTGTGTGTGCGCGTTCGTGAGTGCGAGGACACGTGCGTGCGCTTGAAAGAGAGAAGGGGGAGGGAGAGAGAGAAGAAGAAGAAGAAGAAGAAGAAGAAGAAGAGAGAGAGAGAGAGAGAGAGAGAGAGAGAGAGAGAGAGAGAGAGAGAAGAGAAAGAAAAAAACGGTGAGTGGATATGCTGTTCCTTTCGACTTACTAAGAATATGGAGGTGATGATGATCCGTCACCTACGGCAGGGATAAGCATATGGTGGACAGGAATAAACACGATACGTGTGTGCGTACATAATGTTGAGTAATGCATACAGAGAGCACGGGGCTTTCCAAGACGCACATTGATTCGGCCCCTGTGGCTTCACGATGCAGAACTGGGTATCCTGGTCTCTGGGTCAAGGACACCGCCTGGGTCATGACGTCACGCCTGGCACTGTGGGGCGGAGGGGTGGAGAGAGAGATGAACAATGGGAACAGAATGAAGAAGAAAGATGGCTGGGGGTGGGGTGGGGGGGGGGGGGCGTGGAGAGAAGAATGGCTGGTATACAAAGCCAAAGAGAGAGAGAGGGGGAGTGAGGGGGAAAGATTGGAAGTAGCGGGGGGCTAGGACAGACAGAAAGAGGGTGGGAGGAGGGGAGGAAAGATTGGCAGGAGAGAGAGAGAGAGAGAGAGAGAGAGAGAGAGAGAGAGAGAGAGAGAGAATAAATGAATGAATGAATAAACTTTATTTTACGAGGGTAGTGGAGAAGACTGGAGGTCTTTTTACATCCAGCCCTCGCCCATGAGGGAAACTACTATTAACTAAGGAAAGAGAGAGAGAAAGAGAGAACTCGAAAACTTTATTTTGCAAGGATTGTAGGAAGGGAGAGAGGCAGAGAGAGAGAGAGAGAGAGAGAGAGAGAGAGAGAGAGAGAGAGAGAGAGAGAGAAATTCGAAAATTTTATTTTACAGGGATTGGTAGGAGGTATGAGAGAGAGGCGCGAGGAGAAATGGGAGAGAAAGTGCTGAACGAACGGGAGAGATTGAGTGATAACATTTTCTTTCTCAAAGGTGTTGAGATATTAACTCAAAAGCCGACTGACATATCTTCCATTGCCACAGTATCACAGATAGATACATAATTAATTTTTAAAAGCCGGTCAAAGAGATTGATAAAAAATTATTTCTCAACGGTGGAGATATTAACTCAAAAGCCGACTGACATATCTTCCGTTGCCACAGTATCAGAGATAGATACATAATTAATTTTAAAATGCCCGGTCAAAGAGATTGAGTGATAACATTTTTATTTCTCAACGGTAGAGTTATTAACTCAAAAGCCGACTGACATATCTTCCGTTGCCACAGTATCACAGATAGATACATAATTAATTTTTAAGGCCCGGTCAAAGAGATTCATAAAATTTTATTTCTCAGCGGTGGAGATATTAACTCAAAAGCCGACTGACATATCTTCCGTTGCCACAGTATCAGAGATAGATACATAATTAATTTTAAAATGCCCGGTCAAAGAGATTGAGTGATAACATTTTTATTTCTCAACGGTAGAGTTATTAACTCAATAGCCGACTGACATATCTTCCGTTGCCACAGTATCACAGATAGACGGATACATAATTAATTTTTAAGGCCCGCTCAACCATGACGGTTATATCAGGCCATCAGCGAGAGAGAGAGAGAGAGAGAGAGAGAGAGAGAGAGAGAGAGAGAGAGAGAGAGAGAGAGAGAGTGCTCGAACACTGTTTTACAAGGATTGTAGTTTAGATTCACAGAGAGAGAGAGAGAGAGCTCAAACGCTTTTTGTTTTTGAGGCATTGTAGTTTATGTTTAGTCTAAGAGAGAGAGAGAGAGAGAGAGAGAGAGAGAGAGAGAGAGAGAGAGAGAGAGTACCGTAACGACAAAACAGTGCTATAATGTGCAGTTCCTGGCTCTCCCTGTTTTACAGGCTGTACGGGCAGTGGTGACTGTGCACTTGTGTATCCAACACCATTGACTGTTCAGTTGTGTATCCAACACCATTGACTGTGCACTTGTGTATCCAACACCATTGACTGTTCAGTTGTGTATCCAACACCATTGACTGTTCAGTTGTGTATCCAACACCATTGACTGTGCAGCTTGTGTATCCAACACCATTGACTGTTCAGTTGTGTATCCAACACCATTGACTGTTCAGTTGTGTATCCAACACCATTGACTGTGCAGTTGTGTATCCAACACCATTGACTGTTCAGCTTGTGTATCCAACACCATTGACTGTTCAGTTGTGTATCCAACACCATTGACTGTTCAGTTGTGTATCCAACACCATTGACTGTTCAGTTGTGTATCCAACACCATTGACTGTTCAGTTGTGTATCCAACACCATTGACTGTTCAGTTGTGTATCCAACACCATTGACTGTTCAGTTGTGTATCCAACACCATTGACTGTTCAGTTGTGTATCCAACACCATTAACTGTGCAGTTGTGTATCTAACACCATTGACTGTGCACTTGTGTATCCAGCACCATTGACTGTGCACTTGTGTATCCAGCACCATTGACTGTGCACTTGTGTATCCAACACCATTGACTGTGCACTTGTGTATCCAATACCATTGACTGTGCACTTGTGTATCCAACACCATTGACTGTGTATTTGTGTGACTGCGCTTGTGTATCCAACACCAAAATGACTGTGCACCTGTATAACCAACACCAAAATGACTGTGTACTTGTGTGCATCCAACGCCAAAATTAATGTGTACTTGTCTATCCAACACCAAAATGACTGAGCACTTGTGTGCATCCAACACCAAAATGACTATCCATTTGTGTGCATCCAACCCCAAAATGACTGTGCACTTGTGTGTATCCAACACCAAAATGACTGTGCACTTGTGTGTATCCAACACCCAAATGACTGTGCGCTTGTGTGTATCCAACACCCAAATGACTGTGCATTTGTGTGCATCCAACACCAAAATGACTGTGCACTTGTGTGTATCCAGCACCCAAATGACTGTGCACTTGTGTGTATCCAACACCAAAATGACTGTGCACTTATGTGCATCCAACACCAAAATGACTGTGCACTTGTGTGTAGCCAACACCAAAATGACTGTGCACCTGTGTATCCAACACCAAAATGACTGTGCACCTGTGTATCCAACACCAAAATGACTGTGCACTTGTGTGCATCCAACACCAAAATGACAGTGCACACCTGTGTATCCAACACCAAAATGACTGTGCACTTGTGTGTAGCCAACACCAAAATGACTGTGCACCTGTGTATCCAACACCGAAATGACTGTGCACCTGTGTATCCAACACCCAAATGACTGTGCACCTGTGTATCCAACACCCGAATGACTGTGCACCTGTGTATCCAACACCCAAATGACTGTGCGCTTGTGTGCATCCAACACCACTGACACCATTGACACCCAGACCCGCCACCCACGCCGTGTCCCTTTTCTTCTCCTCCATTCTTCCTTCATCCCCGCCCCCCTACTTTTACCTCAAGAGCATCGGCTTA
>JABMCL010000561.1:60000-64825 GCA_018857735.1 Alviniconcha marisindica
ACACACACACACACACACACACACACACACACACACACACACACAGAGTCATAGGCAGCCACTCTTCTTCATTGGAGAGGTTGTGTTTTTCATTATTGAATGAACTCGTAAACGCTCATGCGAGAGAGAGAGAGAGAGAGAGAGAGAGAGAGAGAGAGAGAGAGAGAGAGAGAGAGAGAGAGAGAGAGGTGGGAGCGTGGGGAGTCTAAAGAGCTTTTAATGAAACTAAGCGTCAGATCATTCATGAGCTGTCTGCGATATGATTCCAGTCGTCTGCACTGAGCGAGAGTAACACCGGGGGCAGGCAATGAACATAAATCGCGGAACTTCTTACCTTCCTTTAGTGTCGGCAGCGTAGGCGAGCGTCTTTTCGTATGCAAGTGCTAATTCACTCAGTGTGTGCAATCTCTCATCCGGTCTATGTAATCTCTCAGTCGGCCTATCTTATCGCGAATGTCGTCCTTTCGTGTTGGTGCTGTCAACAGCATTACAACGCACCGATCGATTTGCCTCGGGGAGCGTTCTCAAACACGATCAAAACACGCGAAATGTTAAAAGCTTATTTTCATTAGAAGCCGCTTGCAGATTTTTAGATTTCATTCTACCGGAATACTTCAACACTGGCTGGAAGCTAAGTAGTTCAAATTTCACTCCTATTAGCATTTGTTAGTGCGCTATCTGTCTGTTGCTTGAAAAAAGGTTTTGAAATGAGGGGGGGGGGGGGGGGGGGGGGGGGGGGGGGGGGGGGGGGGGGGGGGGGGGGGGGGGGGGGGGGGGGGGGGGGGAAGGGGGGCGCTTTGTTTGCACGCACGCACACACACAAACACGCTCAAATTAATTTTTTGAAATACAGATATTTCAAAAACTTAATTGTGTTTTAAAACAAGCGTTCTTTTGACTGAACCTGTTTGTGTTTTGATCTTGGACAAAGAGAGGGGTAGTTTCCTTTAACGGTGATGTGACGTGGGGGGTGGGGGTGGGATAATTAAGCACGACCGGCAAACCGCTTCAAACGGATGTTTTTCCGAGCAGTTCATTAGCGTTGGGTTCCGCATCACTTTGTTCGCTTCACCTTTCCCAAGCAGGTTGTGGAATGGGGTCATGTTGTGTCTCCCAGATTGAAACGTAGCCAGAGGAAGACGAGAGAGGAAGGTTAAGCCAGAGGAAGACGAGAGAGGAAGGTTAAGCCAGAGGAAGACGAGAGAGGAAGGTTAAGCCAGAGGAGGAAGAGAGAGGAAGGTTAAGCCAGAGGGAAGAGGGTTAAGCCAGAGGAGGAAGAGAGAGGAAGGTTAAGCCAGAGGAAGACGAGAGAGGAAGGTTAAGCCAGAGGAGGAAGAGAGAGGAAGGTTAAGCCAGAGGGAAGAAGGGGTTTAAACCAGAGGAGGAAGAGAGAGGAAGGTTAAGCCAGAGGAAGAAGAGGGAAGAAGGTTAAGCCAGAGGAGGAAGAGAGAGGAAGGTTAAGCCAGAGGAAGAAGAGGGAAGAAGGTTAAGCCAGAGGAAGAAGAGAGAGGAAGGTTAAACCAGAGGTATAAGAGGGAAGAAGGTTAAGCCAGAGGAGGAAGAGAGAGGAAGGTTTTAAACCAGAGGGGGAAGAAAAGGGGGAAGGTTAAGCCAGAGGAGGGAAAAAGAGAAAATTTAAACGAGAGGAAAAGAGAGAGGGAAAGGTTTTAAACGAGAGGAAAAGAAAAAAGAGGAAAAGGGTTTAACCGAGGAAAGGGAAGGGGAGAGGGAAGGGTTTTAAATTTAAAGGAAAAAGGGGAAGGGGGAAAGGGAAAGGTTTTAAACCTGAGGAAAAAAGGAGGAGGGAAAGGGGGAAAGCCTGAGGAAGAAGGGGGAGGAAGGGGTTTAAACCAAAGGGAAAAGGAGAGAGGAAGGTTTTTAACCAAAAAGGAGGAAAAAAGGGGAGGGGAAAGGGTTTAAACCCGATGAAGAAGAGAGAGGAAGGTTTTAAACCAAGGGGGGAAAAAGGGGAAAAGAGGGGAAGGTTTTAAACCAGAGGAGGAAAGGGGAGAGGAAGGTTAAGCCAGAGGGGGAAAACGAGAGAGGAAGGTTAAGCCAGAGGAGGAAAGAGAGAGGAAGGTTAAGCCAGAGGGGAAAACGAGAGAGGAAGGTTAAGCCAGAGGAGGAAGAGAGAGGAAGGTTTTAAACCCGAAGGGGGGAAAGGGTTAAAACCAAAGGGGGAAGAAAAGAAAGGAAGGGTTTAAACCCCGGGAAGAAGGGGAAGAAAAGGGTTTAAACCAGAGGGGGAAAGAGGGGGAAGGGGTTAAAACCAGAGGAAGAAGAGGGGAAAAAGGTTAAAGCCAGAGGAAGGGAAAAGAGAGGAAGGTTAAAAAACCCGAGGTAAAAAGAGGGAAGGGAAAGGGTTTAAGGGGCCAGAGGAAAGAAGAAGGAAGGGTTTAAGGCCAAGGGAAAAAGGGAAAAAGGGTTGCCAAGGGGGGAAGAAGAGGAAGGTTAAGGGGAAGGAAAAAGGGGAGAGGAAGGTTTTTAACCAAAAAAAAAGAAGAGGAAGGGTTAAAAACCCGGGAAAGAGAAGGGAAATTTTAACCCGAGGAAAAGGAAAAGGTTTTAAGGGGGAAGAAGGAGGAGGAAAAGGGTTTGGCCCCGGGGAAAAAGGAGGGGGAAGGTTAAGCCAGAGGAAGAGGAGGGGAGGAAGGGTTTAACCAGAGGAGGAAAAAGAAGGAAGGTTAAGGGCCCGATTTAAGAAGAGAGAGGAAGGGGTTTAAACCGAGGAGGAAGAGAGGGGAAGGTTAACCGAGGAGGAAGAGAGAGGAAGGTTTTAACCAGAGGAGGGGAAAAGAGAGGAAGGTTTAAAAACCAGAAAGAAAAAGAAAGGAAGGTTTTAAGGGCCCGGGAGGAAGAGAGGGGGAAGGGTTTAAACCAGAGGAGGGGAAAAGAGGGGGGAAAGGGTTTAAACCAGAGGAGGAAGAGAGAGGAAGGTTAAGCCAGAGGAAGGGAAAAGGGAAGAAGGTTTTAAGCCCCCCGAGGAAGAAGGGAAAAAGGAAGGTTAAGCCAGAGGACGAAGAAAGAGGAAGGTTAAGCCAGAGGAAGAAGAGGGAGGAAGGTTCAGCCAGAGGAGGCAGAGGGGGGGGGAAGGGGGGGGCTAAAAGGGGGGGGCGTTTTTTTAAAGTACGTCAGCAAGGTCATTAAAAAACAGCAACAACTGCAAGGGGGGCAATGGGGTTTTTTTCTTTCTTTTTTCCAAAAGGTTTTTTTCCCCTTTTTCCCCAAAACCCCCCCCCGCCTCCCCTCCCCCCCCCCCCCCCCCCCCCCCCCCCCCCCCCCCCCCCCCCTTTTTCCCCCCCCCCCCCACCCCCCCCCCCCCCCCCCCCCCCCCCCCCCCCCCCCCCCCCCCCCCCCCCCCCCCCCCCCCACCCCTCCTTTTTCCCCTTTTCCCCCTTTCTTTTCCCTCTCTTCTCTTTCTTCTCTCTCTCCCCTCCTCCACCCCCACACACACACACACACACCCCACACAAAAACACACCAAAACACAAAAAACACCCCAAACAAAAACACACAAACACAAACCCCAAACCGCTTACAGGGAAAAGGAACAAAATGGGGGGGTGGGGGAAAGGGGGATGGGGACTAAAATAAAATATAAAAAAGCTTTCTCCCCGCTAGTTATACCAGCAAACATTTTTTTTTAAAATGAACCCCCCCCCCCCCCCCCCCCCCCCCCCCCCCCCCCCCCCCCCCCCCACCCCCCCCCCCCCCCCCCTCACAAGAAGAAGGGTTTTGACAAAAAGCAGGGGAGTCCGGGCCAAATAATAATAATAGAATAATAATAAGGAAAATTTGTAACTCAAAAGGGGTCAACTAGATACCCATAAAAGGTGGTGGAAAAAATTTAAAACAGAAAAAAAAAAAAAAAAAAACCCTTTTAAAGCCTTCCCAAAACCCCAAAATCCCCCCCCAAAAAACCCCCCGCTTTTTCCCCGCCCCCCCCCCCCTTTTCCCCCCCCCCCCCCCACCCCCCCCCCCCCCCCCCCCCCCCCCCCCCTGTACAGCTGATAGGGGGGAAAGGAAAAAGTTGCTGGGTTGTGTAAACCTCCCCCCATCGACATCACATGATGAATACCTTGCATCTTTGGGGAACTAAATTTGAAAGGTAATAGCCTGGTTACAAATCTGGATGGCTTGAAACAGAAATATTATTGTTTGGGGGTTGTTTTTAATCCCCCCAGGTGCATTTTTTTTTTTTATAGCCCAAACCAAAAAAGAGGTCCTGTAAAAAAAAATTGCAACCGAAAATTTTTGGGGTGTGTGGTTTTAGTTGTGTGGGGGAGTGTGTTGTTTAGGGCAGTGTGGGGGGTGTTTGGGGGGGGGGGGGGGGGGGGGGGGGGGGGGTGGGTGGTGGAAATGAGTGTTGTGTTGTTTTGTATGTGTGTGTGTGGCGTTTCGTTTTCTTCGTGCGTGCGTGGGATGTGTGTGTGTGTGTGTATGTGTGTGTGTGTTGTTTTGGGTGTGTGTGTGGGTGGTGTTTTGGGGGAAGAGAGGAGAAAAGAAGATAAGGGGGAAAAAGAAGAGAGAAAAGAGAGAGAGAGAGAGTGTAGGGGTTTTGGGGGTGGGGGGGGGGGGGAGGGAGGAAGGGGGGGGAGATTTTTTAAGCCCCTATTGGCCCCAAAATGGACCCAAAAAAAATTCCCACACTGTGTGTGTTTGTTTTGTGGGGGTGTGTGTGTGTGTGTTTGGGGTGGAGGGGTTGGGGGAATTTAACAAAATTCCTGAACCTGTAATCGCAAAAAAACCAAAAGCGGAACATGCCCTCTTCACAAGACGCAAAACAATAGTCCCCTGTTCTAAGTCAAAAAGGGCCCACGGACCG
>JABMCL010000145.1:0-20000 GCA_018857735.1 Alviniconcha marisindica
TCCCAGATAAAAATGAAGCCAGCATGGGATGTGTAAGAGAAACTCCCCAGATATAAAAATGAAACCAGCATGGGATGTGTAAGAGAAACTCCACGCAGAAAAATGAAGGCAGCACGGGATGTGTAAGAGAAACTTCCCACATAAAAACAAAGTCAGCATGTGATGTGTAAGAGAAACTCCTCAGATAAAAATGAAGCCAGCATGGGATGTGTAAGAAAAACTCCCCAGATAAAAATGAAGCCAGCACGGGATGTGTAAGAGAAACTCCCCAGATAAAAATGAAGCCAACATGGGATGTGTAAGAGAAACTCCCCAGATAAAAATAAAGCCAGCACGGGATATGTAAGAGAAACTCCCCAGATTAAGAAAAGAAGCCAGCATGTCATGTGTAAGAGAAACACCCCAAAGAAATGTAAATCCAGCATGGGATGTGTGAGAGAAACTCCCCAGATAAAAATAAAGCCAGCACTGGATGTGTAAGAGAAACTCCCCAGGTAAAAATGAAGGCAGCATGGGATATGTAAGAGAAACTCCCCAGATAAAAATGAAGCCAGCATGGGATATGTAAGAGAAACTCCACGCAGAAAAATGAAGGCAGCACGGGATGTGTAAGAGAAACTTCCCACATAAAAACAAAGTCAGCATGTGATGTATAAGAGAAACTCCCCACATAGAAATGAAGCCAGCATGGGACGTGTAAAGAAACTCCCCAGATAAAAATGAAGCCAGCACGGGATGTGTAAGAGAAACTCCCCCGATAAAAAATAATAAAAAATAATAAAAAAAGCATCAGGGGATGTGTAAGAGAAACTCCCCCGATGAAAAGAAAAAAGAAAGCAGCACGGGATGTGTAAGAGAAACACCCCACAGAAAAAAAATGAAGCCAGCACGGGATGTGTAAGAGAAACTCCTTGCATAAAAATCAAGACAGCAGGGGATTTGTAACAGAAATTCCCCGGCGGCATAAAAACAAAGCATGGAATATGTAAGGGAAGCTCCCCACATAAAAATGAAACCAGCACGGGATGTTTCAGAGAAACTCCCCGTGTGTGTGTGTGTGTGTGTGTGTGTGTGTGTGTGTGTGTGTGTGTGTGTGTGTTGTCGCGCGAGGCGCGTGTGGGTGGGTATGATGACCTTATGACACTACTAGTATAGTGTTGTATCATTTATCAACACTCTCCACGACTGCCGGATTGGCCAGCCGCTGTCCACGTACTCCGCAGCGGAACTTAACATGTTTGGTACACTGTGCATGCTGTGGAAAAGGTATCCAAAAGTGCACAATCTGTGTAAGCGGCAACGACCGCATTAATATGTGCATTAGTGTCAAAGGAATGAGTGGCCAGAACAACTGCGGCTGCTCAGTGGTGACGTTGACAACTGAAATAGCCGAACAGATACTAAGCCGAAACAAGGAACAGCCGTGAAACACAAGAGATTCCGACAGAAAATTCTTTGCCAGGTGTAAGAAGATAGATAATCATAACAGAAGAAGGAAGCAAAGAAGAAGACAGACAAGGAGTTGATGCAAAAAAACTTGTTAAGACTGAAAGTGTATGACGTAGATTCATTTTTACTATTTTTATTATTTATTTTATTATTATTATCTATCTTATAACACCTGACGAAGATAAAAAAAATTGTTTCGTAGTATAGGTGAGTACTGCCCTAGATCCGCTGTTGCGATACGATTACTGTCTCAGTGTTGACTCAGTGACTGAGAAGCGACGGATCTGTAGTTTCTTCAAAAACTTTCGTTTAAAGCAATTTTTTCACAGTTCAGAGTTGACTGTGAGTCTTATTGTCAAAGTCAATCTTTAAACACTTGGCAGTGTTGTTACTATAGGCATCATTATTTTGTCAAGCAAATTATGTGGTGTGTGCTTCGATTTGGTTGTTTTTGGTGTAAAAAGGCGCCTCCAGTGACGCGCTTCCTGTCGCTGGGCTGTGCTTTCTCCACAAAGCGAAAGTGTTTTCCCCCAAATATTTCACATGTTATCGGAAGCAGGAAGACGCTTGTACACATCCGTGTACAAAAAGGCGGAAGAAAATGGATCGTATTGAAACTTTTAGATCAGATGCTGCTCAGTGTATGAAGTCAAACGCTTGGATTTCCGACCAGTTTGTATTTTCAGGTTGGTCTTGCAGTTGCCTATGATTTTCTTTGTGTCAATATTATTGCTAAGAAAGGCTGCTTGGTCAGCGGTGTTGACAGTTTGATTCTTCGTCGCTGAAAGTTCTAACTATTTTCAGAGTCTTGTTAACTTGGGTAGACTTCCTGGTTTTTAGACTGAAGATTATAGTAGTCTGAGCTGGTCTTTTCGGAGGACTTTGTTTTCTTGAAGTTCTTCTTCCTGTTGATACAATGATAGCGAAGTTCTTCTTCCTGTTGACAGCTCTGGAGAATAAATGACAAGAAATAAACGAAAACAAAAGTGACTGTGGCGATTGCCGTTGCTTAGGGGTTTGGGTTGGTGTGGGGGAGTCAGAAAGGAAAGGGCATTAGAATTTTAATGTATATTTATTAATATTATTATTAACAACCTCACCTTGATGGTATGGTGAAAAGATGTATTATTCTATAATTATAAAGTAATATTAGTTATTACTTCCTGATTAAGGTCTTCAGTTTTAGAAGGTTGAAAAGTGGTATCAAAACTAAAGACAGTCCTGAGATTCCAGTCAGGTGGCTGACATCAGGGCACCTTACACAGTTATACACTTACACTATAGTAATTAGTGCATGATCTACAAAGAGCACTAGGCAGAGCTGTTAGCATCTTTCCTGAAATTGTGAAATTTTAATCATATGTGCTGCAGCCTTGCTCACATTGAACATACCCCAGCAGTTGAAAATCACCAAAATTGATGTCACAGAATGTTACATTGCTTGTGTAGTCAGTTTGGTAGGTAATTACTAATTAAAACATCTTTGGTGTGACTGTGAGTGTGAGCAAGGCTGCAGCACATGTGAGGGGTATTTTTGTGAGTTTCAACTGCTGTGGGATATTCAGTTTGAGCAAGACTAGGGCACATGTGAGGAGAATTTTTGTGATTTTCAGCTGCTGTGGGATATTAAGTGTGAGCAAGACTGGCACATGTGAGGGGAATTTATGCCATTCTCAACTGCTGTGGAATGAGTGAATAAAGCATGAAGAAAACTGACCTCCCCTCCATCCCCCCTTCCCTCCTTGCCCTCCACACATGCCTCACCTGCTCCTTTTGTGTGTGTTTAATTTACATTTTGTTTCAGAGGTAATGCTCTTCATAGTACTCGCCCTGATGTAACCATAATGGTTGACTGGGCGTAAAACACCAAGTTACTACTACTACTGTACTAGTACTAGTACTAGTTTCTGCTCTTCATATGCATAGTAAAAGACAATCTAATGCTGCGAAACAAAACAGTAAACATTAGATCACATGATCTGTGGCAAAGAAGCATAGCTAATCCTGACTCTTTTTGATCAAGCTTTCAGTTTTGATTTGTGTATTTCAGAGTTCTGTCTCCTGTCTCAAGAAAACACACTGAAGTGCAAGTGGACATCACTGACAACACACAAAGTTTGCACTATTACCTACATCGCTTCAGAAGATTATCCAGGTACACTTATGCCGTTTGTGTTTCTGGAAAGTTTCAGTCAGTGTGGAAATTGGAATGTGAAGCAGATTCCTTTCAACATTAACAATACTGTATAAGCATATATATATATATATATATATATATATATATATATATATATATATATATATATAATATATATATATATATATATATCAATCACAAAGAGAGACTGTCAAGGTTTTGCATCTAAATGTGCAGACTCAATTACTCGTGCTTCATATTTGTTTTGCTAAGCACATTATTGTGGGGCTTTTAAAATTTGGTTTTGTTCATGTGGTATAATAAATTATAATAAATAATGCTTGTGCTCCATCATGGTGACAACTGAAAACTAAGTAAGTTGTTTCATTTCTATCACCATTATCTTGTCAAATAACTCATGAACTGCCTCTTTGTCTGTTGCTAAAAAGAGTGAATGGCTAAAAATTTGCAGGTTGTTTTTGCAGTTCTTACTTCCCTAGCAAAAAAGGCTTCCTTTTAACCTTTTTGTTTGCTTGGATCTTAAATTAATAAATGTGTGGCACAAAACTGAGTGTACTGTAACTATTAGGGCAGTGTACACCATAATTTGCCAGTACCAGAAATGTGGCAGTTACAGAAACCCAAGAAGGCTCACCTCAACTGCTTTCCACAGAAAATGGCCAATGTTGCATTTTTAATTTTTTCAGAGAACTGCTTTCTACTGAATGGCTGATGTATTGTTGCATCTTTCAGAGTTAACTGCATTCCACTGAATGGCTAATGTTAGTTGTTACATCTTTCAGAGGACTCTCCTCTGAGGCTCTGTTGGTTATTGCACCTTTTCTGTCTGATCCATCTACATGGAATGACATTCCCCTTCCTCTCTGACAAAAACCCTCTCTGGACTCAGTCAAATGTAACCTCAAAACATTTCTTTTCTGAAAGCTATAGACTTGCCATGTTTTTTGATCCTGTGCTGCTGTCTTCAGCCATCTCAATTTTGTTGTTGTTGCCTGTTTTAAGTGCTTCTGTGTGTGTGTGTGTGTGTGTGTGTGTTGTGTGTGTGTGTGTGTGTGTGTGTGTGTGTGTGTGTGTGTGTGTGCATGCCTGTGTGTGTGTGTGCATATATGTGTGTGTGTGTGTGCATGCCTGTGCGTGTGTGTGTGTGCATATGCGCTCACGCATGTTTGTGTGTATGTGCGTACGTGCACAAGTGTTTGTGTGTGTGTGTGTGTGTGTGTGTGTGTGTGCGTGCATGGCTATGCACTTAGAATAGTATCTACAGACAAGATTTTGCACTTTATAAATATTATTATTATTATTGTAGAACTGCTTCCATTGAATGGTTGATGCTGCGTCTTTCAGAGAATTGCTTCCTTCAGCAGCAGTGGGAGGAGAGCGGAGTGCAGTATTCCGTTATCAGCCATCGCCCCCTGCTGCAGTTGCTGACTTCAGTCAGATCTGGTAAGCACTCTGCTCATCCTCTTATGGGAGATGTGCGAGCATTCACTTGTTTCTGGAGCGGTGCGTCTACAATTTTAAAGTTACTAAAAGTGCGATGGGAATTCTGGACTGGCAGTGGTCATGATGGGAGGAAAACGGGGTGATAGCGGGCAGCAGAGTAAGCCGGCCAGGTTAATTAACCCCTTCACTGCCATGATGTCGCTTGAAAATGACCAATGAATTGAAGGTGCAAAATCTGAAACCCCTAAGCCCTTTTGTCTTCTTTTTTGCACTGGCATGTAAGAGGATTTTCGTCAAAATGCATAGCATTGAAAGTAGGTGTGTTATGGGACTTGAAAATATACTGTTTGTAGGCACGTCCTTTCAGCCCGGAAATTTGACAGGCTCCTGCAGTGAAGGGGTTAATTTATTTGTTGTAGGTAATTTTTATAATTGCATTTATTAGGACAGTAATTTTTGAAGAGGGAGACCTCGTGAAGAGACAATTTTTACGTGATATGCATAGCCTGATTTCGGTGGCATTTCTCATGTATTTCTTTATGAATGACTTTTTACCTGGATGGCTGTTTGCTGTTGTTGTAATTTAATGATGTTTTATGATTGGCTTGAATGTGTGATGGGTGTACTTGGAACCACAAAACATTCCTATTGCAATTGCATTGACGCTTGGCAGTAAAGTTGTTTTGCTGTAAGTTGTTGCATACATCATTACATGTTGCCATGTGTCAATGCTGAGGAGAGAACTGGTCTGAAAAACTAAAAAATATGAAAGAATGTTGACTGCTTGCATTTTGAAACAAGAACCAAGCACACAAAAAGTTAAATTGTAAAAGAATGCTGATTTTAATCGGACAACACAAAAATGCTGATTTTAAATTTAATAGCATAACACAGAACAGACCCTGAAAATGTGCGCATGTGTTGTGTGCTGATTTTAAATTTAATATGATAACCCAAAACATGCCCTGAAAATGTGCGCCTCTTTTGTGTTGCCCTATTAAAATCAGCATTCTTTTAAATCTTTTGTTTGTTGGAACTGAAGTCTGTTTAAGCTCTTTCTTTTGTTGGATTGTTACCTCAGGTGTACAGACCTGCATTTGTTTGTCTGTAGCTGTTTTTTTGTTTTCCTGTGGTCTGTTTGCCTGACCATCCCACACAGTTAAAGCTTTGGTTGGTTGAGAAATTTTTGTATGATGAAACCTTTTTTTTTAAATCTTTTTTTTATATTTTTTACGTCAGCTCCTTCTTGTCTGTCCCGTTCTTTGCTTCCTTCGTCTTGTTGTCTGTCTGTCTTCTTACACCTGAAGAAGACAATTTTTGTCGAAAGCGTTTGTGCACTATTGTTTCCTTGTGTTTCATTGCATTGGCGAGTACATTTCCCTGGATCTGTTCTATTCTGTCAACCACACCAGCAGTTGTTCACTCATTTCTTGTTGTCTTGTTTGGAGCTCTCTTTTTTTTTGACTTTATTTTTCCCTTTTCTGTTTTTCTGAGTGTCTCCCTCCATCCACTTTGTCTTATGAGTCCGTGACAAAATCAAGGTTGCCACTGACCATTCTGTTGCAAACTTGTGTCCAGGTCTCCGTCATGCTCCAGGTTAATTCCCTCCCTTCCACCTTTCCTTGCTCTGTTGTTAACTTGTTCCTGCTGTTGGTCCATCTTCCTATCTGCAAGTGTTGAGCGTCACTATATATTTTTTAATCTCCCCTCTCTTGTAACCTTCTCGTCCCTCTCTCCCTATATTTGTCTGTTGCATGCATGCACACACACACACATATTATGCATGCATGCTTTACACACACACACACAGAGTCACAAACACGCACACACCACAGAGTCTGACACACATACACACACACACACACACACACACACCACACACACACACACACACACCACAGTCACACACACACACACACACAGAGTCACAAACACCACACACCACAGAGTCTCACACACACACACACACACAACACACACACACACACACACACACACACACACACACACACCACACCACACCACACACACACACACACACACACACACACAACACACACACCACACACACACACACACACACACACACACACACACACACACACACACACACACCACACACACACACACACACACACACACACACAGAGACACACAGACACACACACACACACACACACACGCATACACACATGACACACACTCACTGACAAAGTCGCATACATAATACAATTTATTTTCAGAGCTGCAACTGCAGGACTGCCACAAGATGGAGAGCGAGGACGGCAGAGTCTCTGGCACCCCAGCTGGCGTTGCCAAATCTGGGGAGTGCTCCGGAAGCAACTCCGGCTCCGACCTGGAATACACTGACTGTGAATCGCTCATGTCCTCTGAGGAGGAGGAGGAGGACGATGATGATGACAATTATGATTTTGACCCCATTGAATACTTCGAGGAGCTGAGCAGTTTGGACAGGAAGAAGACAGGGGTAGGCGTGTTTCTTATGCCCAGACATTTTTGTGTGTGTGTTTGCACTGTTGCAGCGTGTGTTTGTAGTCCCACATTCAGAACCTGGGGGTGTGGGTGGGAGGACTATAACTAAGATGGAGGGGACAACAGATGTTGCTGAGCTGGTTTGGCCTAGCGGTAAGGCGTTAGGCTGGTAAGCAGTGGGACCTCGGTTTGAAACTGCTTCAGCTGTCCTTTCTCTTCAGAATGTTGTGGTCTGTGGACACTGTTTTGCGACTTTGGCCCTCACAATTCATGAAACGTTAAAATGTCCCTCATTGCTGCCGATCTTAGTGCAGGAGTCATTCTGGTGGTGACAGTGTAGCAATAGGTATAATAACCCCCCCCCTTCCCCCACCTCCATACTCCCTTCCCCCCTTCTCCCCGTCCCTAATAAGCCCTATGCCTGGTTTTTGTAGACAGTAAGCATCATGTTTACTTATTATCAAACATTGTTAACATTGGTCAGAGCTGTTTGTTTTAAATATATATATCTCTATCTATCTCTATCTATCTATCTATCTATCTATCTATATATATAGCTGACACAGTGACAGAGATGTACACAACAGGTGTGTGATAAACCTTCATGTTTTACTTACTGCCCTTGTCACTGCTACTTTTTGTTAGGGTCCCCCAGTGACTGACAGAGATCTATAGTAGTTTTAGTATGTATAATATAAACATGCATGCATGTAATCCTGCATGCATGAGATATATATATATAGATCAGGTGAAATTAACTGTATGTGTGTATGGATACATAAAATACAAATTTATGTATGTTTGTTATTGTGACCACCACAAATGACAGTATACCTTCTTTTTTCTAATGTTTTTCTTGAGGTGTGTTATTTTTTTATTTTTTTATTTCAGTTTTTGTTGTTGAGGTCTGTTATTGTTTTGGTGTAATTTACTGACATGTGTTGTTATCTTGATAATTGTAAGATGAGTCTAATATCGCTTGATGTGAAAAGAGTTTAAATAAAAAGGGAAAAAGAAGAAGAAGTTCTATACAACAGGTCTGCGATTACATTTTCGTGTTCCACTCATTGCATTTGCCACGGCTACTTTTTGTTAGGGTCCTTCCTTACTGGATCTAGTCATGTGCTTTGGTGAAACTGATTCAGTGATCGACTTCATTGCTTACTGTAGCATGCTATACTAGCAAAATACCCGCTTTGGCCAGCTCTCTCACAGCAGTGGAAGCATGGAAGCTGTTTATCATGACCTGGATGTTGACACAGACATACATAGACAGAGAAGAAAAAAATGGTTGCATCTTTTTCAATGATGTTGGTGTTGCAGCGGCTGAATATATATAATTTTTTATTTATTTTTTTAAATGGAGGGGGTGGGGCAAAAGGAGAACATGTTTTAAGCTCCACCTGGATTTGAATTCATGATTGCTGGATTGAGAGTCTGGAGTGCTGACCATTAGACCGTGGAGCTTACCTGAGAAACAGGGCGGCAGTTAAGTTTATACCACCCTCCCTTTATCCTTCACACAGCGACTGGTTCGCTTCAATAATCTTTAGCATCACTGTGTTAACGAGCAAAAGAGGTATTACCTGTATTGGAGGTACAGAAAACACTTACGTCCCAAGGAACCATCACACCAGGTTTTATTTCAGCTGGTTCAGTGGTCAAGCACTAAATCATTCATTCATTCGGACAGGTACTAGATGTACAGAGGACGCTTGTGTCCCAAGAAATCTTCACGCAAAGTTTCACCTTGACAGGTTCGGCGGGTCGACCACCAAATCATTCATGGTGTTGACACAGACATGTACTAGATGTACTGAGGACGCTTGTGTCCCAGGAAATCTTCACACCAAGTTTTATTGGAGCAGGTTCAACAGGTTGACCGCCAAGTCATTCATGGCGTTGACACAGACATGTACTAGATGTACACAGGACAGCTTGTCTCCCAAGAAATCTTCACACCAAGTTTTATTGGAGCAGGTTCAACAGGTCGACCGCCAAGTCATTCATGGCGTTGACACAGACATGTACTAGATGTACAGAGGACGCTTGTGTCCCAAGAAATCTTCACACCAGGTTTCATCTCAGCCGGTTCAGTGGGTCGACCACCAAAATGTTCATAGTGTTGACACAATACAGGCAGGCAGGCAGACAGACAGAGTCTTCTTCGTTTATAAGATGTCACTGTCACTGTCACTGTCACTGCCAGGGTTCTTCCATATTGGACCTGGTCCACCCGTTGCTGGCTCACGACATACAGACCTTCAAGGACCTCCTGGTGCCACCAGAACCGCTGGGCCACGGTGAGAAAAACAACAACAAGGAGAGAAAGGATGCAGGCGGGAGTAGGAAAGGCGGTGCAGCCACTGGTGAGGACAGGAAGGTGGAGGTGAAGAAGAAGAAGAAGGGCGTCCCTGCCTTGTCCATGAGGTGAGCTGAAGGAGAGGTTTTCTTTATATATATATATATATATATATATATATATATATATATATATATACAAATGTTGGAGAATTGTGTGGAGGTTTCTTTTTAAATGCAAATGGAGGAGAATTGTGTGGAAGTTTAAAAAATAAATAAATGCAAATGGTTGAGAATTGTGTGTGTGGAGGTTTAAAAAAAAAGAGCAAATGGTTCAGAACTGTGTGGAGTTTAAAAAAAAATACAAATGGTGGAGAATTGTATGGAGGTTTATTTTAAAAAAAGAAAAAGCAAATGGTTGAGAATTGTGTGGAGTTTTTTTGTTTTTTTAATGCAAATGGTTGAGAATTGTGTGGATGATGTAATCAGATGGTCATTGGTCCATGACAGGGAGGTGTTGTCTGGAGGACTAACACAACTAACACACAGGCGTCTTATCACACGATCAATGTCCTGCCCCTGCTTACGTAACCTTCAGTTTTCACAGTATCAGTAACCCACTTAAAATATTGATATCTCACTGCATCATAAGAAGTTATACATTCAGTGCTCTTTTGCTTCATTGCATCGTGTGATCTGATATGTGTTAATGACGTTAATGTACTGGACTCAGGGTTGAGAGGTTGCAGGTTCAACTCCGAGTGCAAGGAATAAACGTCTCATGCCACCGCTTAATCTCTATGATTGGTAGGAGCTGGCACAAGTATCATTTTTGTCGTGACAAAAGTTTTGTACATGTTTGTCATGACAAAACGCATCTTTTGTTGTGACAAAAGTATGTTTGTTGTGATAAAACTTTTGTCACAAGAAAATCATGTTTGTTGCAACAAAAGTTTTGTCGTGACAAATATTTCTCGTGACAAACACGTGTTTGTCGTGACAAAACTTTTGTATCGACAAAAATGATATTTGCTTAATTTTGTCGTGCCCAAAGATGTGTTTTGTCGCGATAAACACATGTTTGTCACGACAAAAATATTTTGTTGCGACAAACATAATTGTGTCGTGACAAAAGTTTTGTTGTGACAGGCATACTTTTGTCACGACAAAAGATGTGTTTTGTTGTGACAAACATGATGTGTTTGTCATGACAAAACATTGTCACGACAAAAATGATACTTATGGCAGCTCCTGCCAGTGGTAAGTCTCAACGTGGCTGGCTCACTAGTGGTCAGGTCATCTGGACATGGTGGACAGTTATCATAACTGTGGGCCCTAACTCTTTAGATTTTTGCCCCTTTTAACTAGTTATAATGGTTTGTGTGTGGTTTGTCGACAGGTTACTGGAGACGCTTGGAGAAATTGACTGTGATATCCACGTGCCACTCGACAATATGAACATGTCTGTAAGTACCTGTGTCAGTGCTCACCTTGGAATGTGAAGATGATGATCAGATCACACTGAAATGATGGTGATCAGGTGATGAGGACATGGCGATCAGATGATGGGGATGAGGTGATGAAGAAATGACAATCAGAGGATGATGAAATGGTCATCAGATGACGAGGTGGCGAACAGATGATGATGAGAATTGAGATGGACATCAGATGACGATGAAGTGATGCTAAGATGATGATAAGATGGGGATCAGATGATGATGAGATGGTAATCGAATGATGATGAAATGTTGATCTGATGATGATGAGATTGTCATCAGATGGTGATGATCAGATGATGGTGATATGGTGATCATATGATATAATGAGATGGCAACCAGATGATGATGTAATCAGGTAATGAGATGATGATCTGATGATGACAGCAAGGACCTGAATCACCTATGGATGATAACCCTAGCCTGGCATGCGAGAGTAAATACAAGGTAAATAAACTCCACGAGAGGTGCATCCTCTACGAACGTTTTTGGTATCCATTCAACCATGATTTTGTTTAATGTGACTGAATCAGTGAATGGGGATGGTGGTAGAGAAGCATTGATGGTGATGATGTGATGATGATGGCAGTTGAGTGATGATGTGATGATGATGGCAGTTGAGTGATGATGACAATGCCGAGGATGGTGATGATGATGGTGGTTTCTCTCTCCCTACAGCCACAGCTGGCCAGTGCCTGGAAGCTGCACCTTGACGAGCCCCTGATTGTGCGCTTCACCTTCAACTCCACCTGCTACCTAAATAGTCCTGGTCAGTCGTCTCTTTACCTTGTTAGTCCTGGTCAGTCATCTGTTTACCTTGTTGTTCCTGATTGGTTCTCTGTTTACCTTGTTAGTTCTGGTCTGTCCTCTGTTTGCCTTGTTAGCCCTGGTCAGTCTTCTGTTTACCTTGTTATTCCTGGTCAGTCCTCTGTTTACGTCGTTAGTCCTGGTCAGTCCTCTGTTTACCTTGTTAGTTCTGGTCAGTCATCTGTTTACTCTAGCCCTGGTTGGTCCACTGTTTACCTTGTTAGTCCTGGTCAGTCATCTGTTTACCTTGTTAATCCTGGTCAGTCATCTGTTTGCCTTGTTAGTCCTGGTCAGTCCTCTGTTTACCATGTTAGTCCTGGTCAGTCATCTGTTTACCTTGTTAGTTCTGGTCAGTCATCTGTTTGCCTTGTTAGTCCTGGTCAGTCATCTGTTTACCTTGTTAGTCCTGGTCAGTCCATCTGTTTGCCTTGTTAGTCCTGGTCAGTCATCTGTTTACCTTGTTAGTTCTGGTCAGTCATCTGTTTGCCTTGTTAGTCCTGGTCATCTGTTTAGTCTGTCATCTTTTGCCGTTGTTGGTCCTGGTCAGTCATCTGTTTGCCTTGTTAATCCTGGTCAGTTGTCTGTTTACCTGCCTGTGCTGTATCTGTAACCACTACAGTTTCTGTTTCTGCCATAACTGTAATTAACTTGGTTGTTACGCCCCTTCAGCCGGAAGATAATGCCATAACTCAAGGTTACTTCTCTCATGATAACTGGACCACTGTTACTTCTGTCTGTCCTGTTACCATGTTGTTTGTATCTTTCAGCACCGTTACTTTGTTTCGACAATGGTCAGTGCGCCCTCACCCCCATGCTACAATAGTCCTGGTCAGCCATCTCTTTACCTTGTTAGTCCTGGTCAGCCATCTGTTTACCTTGTTAGTCCTGGTCAGCCATCTGTTTACTTGTTAGTCCTGGTCAGCCATCTGTTTACCTTGTTAGGCCTGGTCAGCCATCTGTTTACCTTGTTAGTCCTGGTCAGCCATCTGTTTACCTTGTTAGTCCTGGTCAGCCATCTGTTTACCTTGTTAGTCCTGGTCAGCCATCTGTTTACCTTGTTAGTCCTGGTCAGCCATCTGTTTACCTTGTTAGTCCTGGTCAGCCATCTGTTTACCTTGTTAGTCCTGGTCAGCCATCTGTTTACCTTGTTAGTCCTGGTCAGTCCATCTGTTTACCTTGTTAGTCCTGGTCAGCCATCTGTTTACCTTGTTAGTTCTGGTCAGTCATCTGTTTACCTTGTTAGTCCTGGTCAGCCATCTGTTTACCATGTTAGTCCTGGTCAGCCATCTGTTTACATGTTAGTCCTGGTCAGTCCATCTGTTTACTTTGTTAGTCCTGGTCAGTCATCTGTTTACCTTGTTAGTCCTGGTCAGCCATCTGTTTACCTTGTTAGTCCTGGTCATCTGTTTAGGCTGTCATCTTTTGCCGTTGTTGGTCCTGGTCAGTCATCTGTTTGCCTTGTTAATCCTGGTCAGTTGTCTGTTTACCTGCCTGTGCTGTATCTGTAACCACTACAGTTTCTGTTTCTGCCATAACTGTAATTAACTTGGCTTGTTACGCCCATTCAGCCGGCAAGATAATGCCATAACTCAAATCGGTTACTTCTCTCCATGCCATAACTGGACCACTGTTACTTCTGTCTGTCCTGTTACCACTGTTGTTTGTATCTCTCTCAGTCACCGTTACTTTTGTTTCTACAAGTGGTACAAGTAAGCGCCCCCCCCCCCCCCCCCCCCATCCTACACACACACACACACCACATACACTCCCCTCTCTGTGGGTGACCAAACAAGGTGATCAGCACTGCAGCAGTTTTCTGGGTTGTGCCTGTAACTTTAAGACTGTTTCGTTGTTTGCTGCAGATCCTCCCAAGGTGGATGTGTTCCAGCCGAACAAGAAGGAGTGTGGGATCGCTGTACAAATGAGAAAGTCAGTAACACTGTCTGCGTGGGCTAAAGATTCTCATCGTTATTTTTTATATTTTTTATAGTACTTCTTTCTCCCTCGTGGGAATTTCAGGTCGCTGTACCTGGGTAAGGCACAGCAGCCGCAAGAGCAGCGCTACCAACTCCTGTCTGTGTGTGCAGCATTTCTGCGCGTCCAAATGATGGTGCGGCTGCCAGTGTTTGGGGGTTTTAACGTGCGCGCAGATGTGGACGCATTTGATTGCACATGGGGGCTGTGCAGACACTGTAAGTGGGTACCTTGATGTTCACTGGCATTACCTGGCCTTTCACAGGGACAGTAATGGCAGGGATGTCTGAATGCCAGTAAGTAAGTAAGTTGGTGTTTTACGCCCAGTCAACCGGTGCGGTTATATCAGGGCGAGTGAATGCCAGTGGGGAGAGGACTTTTTTTTTTTTTTTAATTGTCCTTATTTTATTTATTCATTTCTTTGACGTTCCCTTAGTTTGAACCAGTGGGATGGGGTGGGAAGTTTGAGCGTGCTGCAGTTTAGATTGCCTTCTCTTGTATCATGTGGATATGGTGTTAACAGTGTATGATTGTGTCACAGCCAGTGTTTCTTTGTTGTGTATGGTCATAGTGTTTGTGTGTGGTGACACTGTTTGTGTACGTGTCACATATTTTTGTATGGTCACAGCGTTTGTGTGTGGTGACACTGTTTGTGTATGTGTCACATATTTTTGTACAGTCAAAGTGTTTGTGTGGTCACACTGTTTGTGTATGTGTCACATAGTTTTTGTATAGTCAAAGTGTTTGTGTGTGGCCACACTGTGTGTGGTCACACTGTTTGTGTGTGGTGACACTGTTTGTGTACATGTCACATATTTTTGTATGGTCACAGCATTTGTGTGTGGTGACACTGTTTGTGTATGTGTCACATATTTTTGTATGGTCAAAGTGTTTGTGTGTGGTCACACTGTTTGTGTATGTGTCACATAGTTTTTGTATAGTCAAAGTGCTTGTGTGTGGTAACACCATTTGTATATGTGTCACATATTTTTGTATGGTCACAGTCTTTTTGCATGTGTCACAGTCTTTTTGCATGTGCCAGTCTTTGTGTTCTTTGTGCATTCATGGTGTTTGTGTATGCATATGATCACATCCATCTTGCATGTTCACAGTGTTTGCGTATGGTTACATCCTTAGTGTATGTTCACAGTGTTTGTATATGTCATCAGTGTATGTGTTATGTTGCGTATGGTAACATCCTTCGTGCAAATTCACAGTGTCATGAAGCTGTTTGTGGAAGACGTGTGGCGGAAGACGGACAATGACCTGCTGGAATCGCACCTGCGACGATCTGGTAGTGTGCCCACAAACCTGAGCAATGCATCAGGGTGAGTCTTCTCACGGTCAGGGTTCTTTCTGTCTTTCCTCATGACATGTCACACAACACCGCTAGCATGTTGCTGGGATGATAAGAGGGAGGTTTTTTTGGGGGGACTTTTTGCAGAATGTTACAGAGCATTGATAGCATGTTATAGGGGTGATAAGAGGTATATTTTGCAGACTGTTACAGAGCATTGACAGCATGTTACAGGGGTGATAAGAGGGGTGTTTTGCGGACTCTTACAGAGCATTGACAGCATGTTAGAGGGGTGATAAGAGGGGTGTTTTGTGGACTGTTACAGAGCATTGACAGCATGTTAGAGGGGTGATAAGAGGGGTGTTTTGTGGACTGTTACAGAGCATTGACAGCATGTTAGAGGGGTGATAAGAGGGGTGTTTTGTGGACTGTTACAGAGCATTGACAGCATGTTAGAGGGGTGATAAGAGGGGTGTTTTGTGGACTGTTACAGACATTGACAGCATGTTAGAGGGGTGATAAGAGGGCTGTTTTGTGGACTGTTACAGAACATTGAAAATGTTAGAGGGGTGATAAGAGGAATGTTTTGCAGACTGTTACAGAACATTGACAGAGTGTTAGAGGGGTGATAAGAGGGCTGTTTTGCAGACTCTTACAGAGCATTGACAGTTAAAGGGATGGTAAGAGGGGTGATTTTCAGACTGTTACAGAGCATGTTAGAGGGGTGATAAGAGGGGTGTTTTGCGGACTGTTACAGAGCATTGACAGCATGTTAGAGGGGTGATTTTCAGACTGTTACAGAGCATTGACATGTTAAAAGGGGTAGTAAGAGGGGTGATTTTAGACTGTCACAGTGCACTGATAGTATGTTAAAGGGGTGACAAGAGGGGTGATTTTCAGACTGTTAACAATGCATTGACAAAAATGTTAAGGGGATGGGTGATAAGGGAGGTAATTTTAGAAACATTGACAGCATGTTAGAGGGGTAATAAAGAGGGATGTTTTGTAGGGTGGCAGCCGCAGCGATGGAAGAGATGAGCACAGAACTGAAACACCTGCTGGAGATGGGCTTTGGGGAGATGGAATCCCGCAGTGCACTCCTCATCACGGACAACAACCTCATGGAAGCCTCCATCATCCTTGCCACCAATGCCAGCAGGTGGGGTGACATGGGGACACAAGTGTCATGGCTGTGTAATGCTGTCATAACCTGGGTTCCTGTTAACCGGTAATGTTTGGTATTTTGCCAGTTAATATCAGCATATACCAGTTCAAGCAAAATCAGCAATTGGTCAGGCGTTCTGATTGCGCTTTTTGTTTGACTGTTTTTTTTTAAAAAGACAAGAAAAAATAAGAAAAATGAGAGACAATTTCTGTGTGTGTGTGTGTGTGTGTAGTGTGTGTGTGTGTGTGTGTGTGTGTGTGTGTGTGTGTGTGTGTGTGTGTGTGTTATAGGTGGGGGAGGGAGCTGGGTGTTTGCTGGTACAGTAGTATGGACGGCCATGTATCTGACCAGTTACACTGATTATTTGACCAGTTTTAGTGAACCACTTGTGCCACCTTATAGATGTCGCACCGGTTTGTAAACCGTTTAGCGTGATCACTGCATAGCATGATGGCATGACAGGTGACATGGTAACATGTACAAAGGTGAGGTAAGTAAGTAAGTAAGTTGCCAGTTGGTGTTTTACGCCCAGTCAACCGGTGCGGTTATATCAGGGCGAGCAATGGTGAGGATTATTATAACAACGATTATGCTCTTGAAAATGATGTTTGTGATAACTATAGGATGGAAATTATAATGTTGATGATAATGTGCAGCCATGAAACTGATCAGGGTGATGATAATTCTTCTTGAGTGGTTTCACTCATTTCATTGCACCAGCAGGCAAATTCCATCTGTGGCAAGAACAAGCAGCTCAAAGTGCATGTTGATTATGTTAATGTGTAGCCATGATGCTGAGGATGAGGCCGAGGATAATTGTTGTCAAATGGTTTCACACATTTTATAGTGCCCGTAGGAAAATTTGAGTCGTGGCAAGAGCAAACAGATGAATGTGGATTTCTAGCATTAATGTGTTCATTTTTTTTCTTCTCTTGCACATTTCAGCAATATATAGGCACATACCTAGCATCATGTTCTTTTTTTCCTTTCTGTTGCACATTTCAGCAACATTGATTGATTGATTGATGATCGCTTATATAGCGCTATTCTCCGCTCTTTTGAGCAGACTCACTGCACTCGCATGTGGTTCTACATGAGTGACTAGCTTTTCATAGCGCGTTTTTTGGATATCCACCGAAGTGGTGTACTTACAGCGCTGACATGGCTGGTGCCACATGAAATTGCAGCCATCTCGGCGCAAGTTCTGTGTACACCATACAACCATGCACCATGTCACTTCATGCAAAGCCACATACGTAAGGTGTATGCGTGTTTAGCTGTAACTTGCCACCTGCACTTTTGGCAGAATGACCGGGGTCTTTTACGTGCTACTGCGGTAACACGGGGGTGGAACGGATACCGAAATAAGAGCCAGCACAGAAAGTCGACCCTGGAGAAGAAAATTCTCCCGCCGCTCCTGCAGGATTCGAAATCCCCGCCTTCATCACGAGTCGCGCTTACCAGACTCGATAGATGTTTTTCTCAAGAAGCTTTTTTTCTCTGCCTTTCAGCAACCTGGATGCACATATCTGCATTGATACGGTTTATTTCTCCACCTTCAGCAACAGGATGCACATATTGGCATTGAAATTTCTTCTCTTGCACCCTTTCAGCAACATGGATGCACATATCTGGCACTGATACGGTTTTTTTTCTCTTGCACATTTCAGCAACATATTTGTGCATTGATTTTTTTTCTTCTCTTGCACATTTCAGCAACCTGGATGCACATATCTGGCATTGATACGGTTTATTTTTCTCTCGCACATTTCAGCAACATGGATGCACATATCTGGCATTGATAAGGTTTATTTTTCTTCTCTTGCACATTTCAGCAACATGGATGCACATATCTGGCATTGATACGGTTTATTTTTCTCTCGCACATTTCAGCAACATGGATGCACATATCTGGCATTGATACGGTTTATTTTCTTCTGTTGCACATTTCAGCAACGTGGTGCATATCTGGCATTGAGGTTTTTTCTCTCGCACATTTCAGCAACGTAGGTGCATATCTAGGGATTGAAGGTGCTCTTCTCTACACATTTCAGCAACGTAGGTGCCCTATCTAGCATTGAAGGTTTTTTTTTCTCTCGCACATTTCAGCAACATGGATGCACATATCTGGCATTGATACGGTTTATTTTTCTCTGGCACATTTCAGCAACGTAGTTGTGCATATCTAGCTCTTCTGTTGCACATTTCAGCAATGTGGCTGTGCATATCTAGCACTAATTTTCCTTCTTCATTTTTCTCACACATTTCAGCAACATAGATGCACATATGCACAGCTCTAGCATTAATATGATCCAAACACATAAAAGGTTCAAAAGAATGCTATTTATTAGGACAAGACCAAACTGGCTATGTGTTTGGATCTCATTTTAGAACTTTAGCAGCCATTCTTGTTTGAGATTGTTTTTTTTTTGGGGCATTGATATGTGTGTGTGTTTTTTGTTTTGTTTATTGATGCATTGATTTTTTTTCTTTTGCACATTTCAGCAACATGGATCCAGGGGCCGGGGCAACGCCCGTGGATGCAACAGCGCCTTCACCAGCCCGAACTTCCCCGCCCTGGAAAGGGCAACGACCCCTGCCCCCGCTGCCCAGGAAGGAATCGAAAGGGCTGAAGAAGCTGAAGCGGCATCTCTCCTCCCCGGTCAAGCCCGAGGGTAAGCGGCAGGACCGAGTGGCGCACAGCATGAGCGCCTCGCACACCGAACCCAACCTGACCGCCGCGTCCGACAAGCAGTGGGCATTTGAAGTCCACACCAGTCTGGACGTCAAGGAAATGCCGTCGTTGGTGGATGGTTTTCTTGTCATGGTGGGTGCATGTCTCTGGCTGTTGGTTAGTTTTTGTTTTGTTTTTGCGCGCGTGTGTGTGTGTACGTGTGTGTGTGTGTGTGTGTGGTGTGTTGTTGTGTGTGTGTGTGTGTGTGTGTGTGTGTGTGTGTGTGTGTGTGTGTGTGTGTGTGTGTGACTGTGTGTGTGTGAGTGACTGTGTGTGTGTGTGTGTGTGTGTGTGTGTGTGTGTGTGTGTGTGTGTGTGTCTGTCTGTCTGTGTGTCTGTCTGTCTGTCTTCCTTGCTTGAAAAAGATGAAAATATTTTGCACATATTTTGCATAGTCTAATTAAAATAAGCATTTTGTTAGCCTTTTGTGTATTTTGAGCAGGAGAGATGGACAGAAAGTCAGCCATTTGTTATTTTCATGATTTTTGAGCTTCACATTAATTGTGAGGGCGAAAATCACAAGATAGTGTCCACAGACCACAACTTTTGAAGAGAGAGGAGAGCCGAAGCAGAATCAAACCAAGGTCCCTCTGCCTACCAGCCTTACCGCTACACTGGCTCACCATGATTTGTCTGTTTTCAGCTGTACAAGTATATACGACAGAGGGTGCCGAGACTGAACG
>JABMCL010000145.1:30000-47500 GCA_018857735.1 Alviniconcha marisindica
ATCTGATGTGGCTGACGGTCTTGCTTGCCCCCTCTTCCCTCCCCCCTCCATATGATCTGATGTGGCTGACGGTCTTGCTTGCCCCCTCTTCCCTCCCCCCTCCATATGATCTGATGTGGCTGACGGTCTTGCTTGCCCCCTCTTCCCTCCCCCCTCCATATGATCTGATGTGGCTGACTCTGCTGCCCCCTTTTTCCATTGTCTGATGTCTGAGGTCTTGTTGCCCCTCTTCCCCCCCCTCCATTGTCTGGGCCGTCTCCCCCCTCTTCCCTCCCCCCCCACTCGCACTGACCTGGGTCTTTCCCCCCCCCCCACCCCTCCAGTTAATTTTCTAGATTGATTATCATTGCCCCTCTCCCTGCCTCCCCTCCCACCACTCCACACCACACCCCCCCACACACACACACATCCCAGCACACTTCTTGTTTGGTTTTTTTGCTAGCTTTCTGTCATCTCCACCCACTCTGCTTTTGGGGTATTTTGCTTTCTGGTGTGGTTGATGGTTTTGTCTCCCCCCCCCCTCCCCCCCCCCCCCCCCCCCCCACCCCGCACTACCTAGTATACTGGTTTTGGGGTATTTTGCTTTCTGTTGTGGTTGCTGATTCCCTCCCATTGTCCTCCCCCTCCCTTCCTTCCTCCTCCCCCCTCCCTCCCTCCCCCTCCCCCCTCCCCTCCCCCCTCCCCCCCTCCCCCCTCAGCCTTTGTTTCATTTTATATTTTGAAACAGATATTTTTATTTTTTTTTTAAAGCAGAAGCGGACATCTGGACAGAAAGGCCGGTTCCTGACCAGTTCCCATCTAAACTGCATGGCGCTTTGTGAGGGTAGGTCGCTCCACAGTCTGGCACGCCTCAACACCACATCCTTAACCCCCCCTCCCCTCTTCCACCCTCCTCAACCTCCTCCCGACAAAAAAGACAAGAGATATTCTGTTCTGTAGTACGATTGTGCAGTCCACACTCAAACACAAGGACGGGCACAGAGAGTTAATAATACTACTAATAATGGGTACTTAGAGTGCCTAGCCTTCACAGGTCCTCAGTGCTTACACATTCTTTAAAGGTACGTGTTTTTGAGATTAGTGCATACAGCATGAACACACACGTGCATACACACACACACACACACACACCCACATACACATCACACACACACACACACACACACACAACACAACACACACACACACACACACACACACACAGACAGGCAGTTGCATATCAGGGCAATGGGACTTTCACACACACACACACACACACACACACACACACACACACACACACACACCATGACTAACAAAATAAGCTGACATCAAATAATGATAGTGAGGTTTGTTTGCATAGTGCTAGGTTTGCTGTTTGAGTAAGTGTGAAAGTTCTGGAGGGTAGTTACCATAGGCAAGACTGATGATTTTATCATGACACTACCTACTGATGATATTATCACGATGCTATCTACTGATCATAGTATCATAATACCAACTGAAAAAAAGGGTGATGCAGTGAGAGAGATAGGTTTCTCAAGCGTGGTAATGTATTTGTGAAGACTGTGAAATAATCAAATTGTTTAAGAAAGGTTATGCAGTGAAGTGAGAGAGAGGTTTCTGAAGTGTGGCAATGTATTTTGTGTAGTTTGTGAACTAATCCACTTGTTTCCAGGCAGAAAAATGCATGTATTTTCTGCGTGGAGCAATTCAGTCAGTTCAGGCATGACCTTGCACACGCTCCGTGCTCTTTGTGCAGTGATCAAGTCGTCAGAGCTACAGAAGAAGAGCAACGAAATCTGGGTCGTGACCTCGGAGGCCCATGTCTGCACTCGCTTCTTCTTTGTGTGAGTACTGCCTGCCTGGCCGAGTCCAGTTTCCCTCCTTTTCGGCACTGTTCAACCTTGTGGGAAGTTCAGGTGACCGTACCTGGGTAAGGCTAGGGAAGCTACAAGAGCAGAGCTATCCAGTCCTAGCACTCAGTGTATGTGGTATTGGAGTGTTTGCCTGGTAAGCCTACAGCCACTGCATCTGTCTCAGGTGACCTTACCTGGGTAAGGCTACAGCCACTGCATCTGTCTCAGGTGACATTACCTGGCCACTGCATCCATCTCAGGTGACTTTACATGGGTAAGGCTACAGCCACTGAATCTGTCTCAGGTGCCCTTACCTGGGTAAAGCTACAGCCACTCATCTGTCTCAGGTGACCTTACCTGGGTAAGGCTACAGCCACTGCATCTGTCTCAGGTGACCTTACCTGGGTAAGGCTACAGCCACTCATCTGTCTCAGGTGACCTTACCTGGGTAAGGCTACAGCCACTGCATCTGTCTCAGGTGACCTTACCTGGGTAAGGCTACAGCCACTGCATCTGTCTCAGGTGACCGTACCTGGGTAAGGCTAGGGAAGCTACAATAACAGAGCTATCCAGTCCTAGCACTCAGTGTATGGGTATTGGAGTGTTTGCCTGGGTAAGCCTGCAGCCATTGCATCTGAGAGCAGTGCTACCCAGTCCTGCCAATGAATGTGGTGTTTGAGTGATTACCTGTGTAAGCTTACAGCAGCAAAAAGAGCAGCTCTATCCAGCCAGCCAGTGTATGTGGCTGTTGTGTTTATCTGGGTAAGGCTGCAGTGGCCACAAGAGCAGTGCTACCCGGTCCTACCAATTCAAGATTCAAGATTACTTTATTATCTCATCAGAGAAATTAAAACGTGGCTGAACATTATTCATTAACCACATCACAGTCCAGTATATTATATTACCATATATTATATTACCAATGAATGTGGTGTTTGAGTGTTTACCTTGTGTAAGCTTACAGCACAAAAAAGAGCAGCTCTATCCAGTCCTGCCAGTGTATGTGGCTGTTGTTTTGGTTATCTGGGTAAGGCTACAGCAACCTCAATCCTGCCGGTGTATGTGGCTGCTGTTTTGGTTATCTGGGTAAGGCTACAGCAACCTCAATCCTGCCGGTGTATGTGGCTGTTTTGGTTATCTGGGTAAGGGCTACAGCAACCTCAATCCTGATAGTGTATGTGGCTGTTGTTTTGGTTATCTGGGTAAGGCTACAGCAACCTCAATCCTGCCGGTGTATATGGCTGTTGTTTTGGTTATCTGGGTAAGGCTACAGCAACCTCAATCCTGATAGTGTATGTGGCTGTTTCGGTTATCTGGGCAAGGCTACAGCAACCTCAATCCTGCCGGTGTATGTGGCTGTTTTGGTTATCTGGGTAAGGCTACAGCAACCTCAATCCTGCTGGTGTATATGGCTGTTGTTTTGGTTATCTGGGTACGGCTACAGCAACCTCAATCCTGCCAGTGTATGTGGCTGTTGTTTTGGTTATCTGGGCAAGGCTACAGCAACCTCAATCCTGCCAGTGTATGTGGCTGTTGTTTTGGTTATTTGGGTAAGGCTACAGCAACCTCAATCCTGCCAGTGTATGTGGCTGTTGTTTTGGTTATCTGGGTAAGGCTACAGCAACCTCAATCCTGCCAGTGTATGTGGCTGTTGTTTTGGTTATCTGGGTAAGGCTACAGCAACCTCAATCTGAGCCATGTGATCCAGTCCTGTGAGTTTTAGTTTCCAACAGTCCACCTGCCTTGACGTTATGGTGCAACAGGGAATACTATCATTGGTGGGAGCTGCCTCAAGCATCATTTGTCACAACAAAAGTTTTGTGTTTGTGCGACAAAAACATGTTTGTCGTGACAAAACACATCTTTTGTTGTGACAAAAGTACGCTTGCCACGACAAACGTTTTGTCGCAACAAAATTATGTTTGTCGTGACACAATATTTTTGTTGCGACAAAAGTTCTGTTGCGGCAAATATTTGTCGCAACAAAAGACGTGTTTTGTCACAACAAACATATGTTCATTGGCCGTGAGATGATGGCAACACCAACAGGTATCGCAGCGTATCTGCACGCCCACCTCATGCTCACCGGCTGCTGCTGTGTGTGCAGGTATGAGGACGGCCAGGTGGGCAGCGACCTCGTGGACATGACCGTGGACAAGTACCGAAAGATGGTGGAGAATGCGCTGGCCAGCTGTTTCATGGCGGTGGTGCCGGACAGAGACAAAAGCATGGAAAACCTAACGGAGAAAGAGGACAGCACCCCGTCGTCGACCCGATAAAAAGAGCTGCTGGTTGTTACATGGTTGTGGTGACGATGAGAATGGTGAACCTGTTTCATGGCGGTGGTGCCGGACAGAGACAAAAGCATGGAAAACCTAACGGAGAAAGAGGACAGCACCCTGTCGTCGACCCGATAAAAAGAGCTGCTGGTTGTTACATGGTTGTGTTGACGATGAGAATGGTGAGCCTGTTTCATGAGAACCTGGCCTGACGGGGCTGGGCGAGGCTTGTGAGCTGGTGGTGCTGGCAGAGCAGGTAGTGGGCCTTTATGGGGACGGCAGGCACCGTGCAAAGATGCTCACCACATCGTAGTCAACAGCAGGCACTGTGCAAAGATGCTGATCACATCATAGCCAACAGCAGGCACTGTATGGAGATGCTGGCAGAGCAGGTAGTGGGCCTTTATGGGGACGGCAGTCACCGTGCAAAGATGCTGATCACATCATAGCCAACAGCAGGCACTGTGCAAAGATGCTGATCACATCGTAGCCAACAGCAGGCACTGTGTAAAGATGCTGACCACATTGTAGCCAACAGCAGGCACTGTGCGGAGATGCTGGCCACATTGTAGCCAACAGCAGGCACTGTGCGGAGATGCTGGCCACATTGTAGCCAACAGCAGGCACTGTGCGGAGATGCTGGCCACATTGTAGCCAACAGCAGGCACTGTGCGGAGATGCTGGCCACATTGTAGCCAACAGCAGGCACTGTGCGGAGATGCTGACCACATTGTAGCCAACAGCAGGCACTGTGCGGAGATGCTGACCACATCATAGCCAACAGCAGGCACTGTGCGGAGATGCTGACCGTATAGTAGCCAACAACATGTGCAGTGTGGAGATGGTGGCCGCATAGTAGCCAACAACAATATGTGCTGGCCACATTGTAGCCAACAGCAGGCACTGTGCGGAGATGCTGACCACATCATAGCCAACAGCAGGCACTGTGCGGAGATGCTGACCGTATAGTAGCCAACAACATGTGCAGTGTGGAGATGGTGGCCACATAGTAGCCAACAACATGTGCAGTGTGGAGATGGTGGCCGCATAGTAGCCAACAACAATATGTGCTGTGTGGAGATGGTGGCCGCATAGTAGCCAACAACAACATGTGCTGTGTGGAGATGGTGGCCGCCTAGTAGCCAACAACAACATGTGCTGTGTGGAGATGGTGGCCGCCATAGTAGCCAACAACAACATGTGCTGTGTGGAGATGGTGGCCGCTAGTAGCCAACAACAACATGTGCTGTGTGGAGATGGTGGCCGCTAGTAGCCAACAACAACATGTGCTGTGTGGAGATGGTGGCCGCCTAGTAGCCAACAACAACATGTGCTGTGTGGAGATGGTGGCCGCTAGTAGCCAACAACAACATGTGCTGTATGGAGATGGTGGCCGCCTAGTAGCCAACAACAAATGTGCTGTGTGGAGATGGTGGCGCTAGTAGCCAACAACAAATGTGCTGTTGGAGATGGTGGCCGCTAGTAGCCAACAACAACATGTGCTGTATGGAGATGGTGGCCACTAGTAGCCAACAACAAATGTGCTGTATGGAAGATGGTGGCCGCTAGTAGCCAACAACAATCATGTGCTGTTGGAGATGGTGGCCCTAGTAGCCAACAACAAATGTGCTGTGGAGATGGTGGCCGCTAGTAGCCAACAACAAATGTGCTGTTGGAGATGGTGGCCGCTAGTAGCCAACAACAACATGTGCTGTGTGAAGATGGTGGCCGCATAGTAGCCAGCAACAATATGTGCTGTGTGGAGATGGTGGCCACATAGTAGCCAACAACAATATGTGCTGTATGGAGATGGTGGCCACATAGTAGCCAACAACTATATGTGCTGTGTGAAGATGGTGGCCGCTAGTAGCCAGACAACAATATGTGCTGTGTGGAGATGGTGGCCACATATAGCCAAGCAACAACATGTGCTGTGTGAAGATGCTGGCGACAAGTGCAAGCGAACAATATGACAGTGCGGAGATGCGTGAGGTGCACAGTAGCACAACAGTGCGGAGATGGTGGTGACTAGTAGCCAACACAGTGGGAGATGGCCTGCATAGTAGCTCAGCACATGGTGATGTGGAGATGGTGGCCACAGTAGTAGCAACAATAGTGCGGAGATGCTGGAGGTGACAGTATCACAGTCGGAATGCTGGAGTGACAATATGACAGTGCGGAGATGCTGGGAGGTGACATATCACAGTGCGGAGTGCTGTGGATGGTGGACATATAGCACAGTGCGAATGTGCTGTGGAGGTGCAATAGCACAGTGCGGATGCTGTGAGGTGACATATAGCACAGTGCGGAGATGCTGTGAGGTGACATATATGCACAGTGCGGAGATGCTGGAGGTGACAGTATACACAGTGCGGAGATGCTGTGAGGTGACAATATGCACAGTGCGGAGATGCTGTGAGGTGACAATATGCACAGTGCGGAGATGCTGTGAGGTGACAATATGCACAGTGCGGAGATGCTGTGAGGTGACAATATGCACAGTGCGGAGATGCTGTGAGGTGACAGTATGCACAGTGCGGAGATGCTGTGAGGTGCACACATAGTGCTACACCAGTGCGGAGATGCTGTGAGATGACAATATGCACAGTGCGGAGATGCTGTGAGATGACAATATGCACAGTGCAGAGATGCTGTGAGGTGACAATATGCACAGTGCGAGATGCGTGAGAACAATATGCACAGTGCCGGATACCAAGGCCAATTTCAAAACAAGCCAGTTTCATGGAGAGACCAGCAGTCTAGTCAAGACCGGCTGGCCCATTAGAGACCGGCAATCCACTTTGAGACCAGCTGGCCAGTTAGAGACCGGCTATCCACTTAGAGACCAGCTGGCCAGTTTTATAGAGAGATAGACAAGTCAGCAAGAGATACCAGCAGTCTAGTCAAGACTGGCTGGTCAGTTAGAGACCGGCTATCCACTTAGAGACCAGCTGGCCAGTTAGAGACCGGCTATCCACTTAGAGACCAGCTGGCCAGTTAGAGAGCGGCTATCCACTTAGAGACCAGCTGGCCAGTTAGAGACCGGCTATCCACTTAGAGACCAGCTGGCCAGTTAGAGACCGGCTATCCACTTAGAGACCAGCTGGCCAGTTAGAGACCGGCTATCCACTTAGAGACCAGCTGGCCAGTTAGAGACCGGCTATCCACTTAGAGACCAGCTGGCCAGTTTTATAGAGAGATGGACAAGCCAGCAAGAGAGGCCAGCAGGTCACTTTGATCTCCAGCAAGTCAGTATTATGGAGAGGCATGGAGATGTTTGGGACAAGACGTTGACTGTCTTTTTCTATGTCTGGTGTATACTTTCCACATTTGTCATGTTTATAATATATAGATATATATATATATATATTTTTAACATTTGGACCTGACATTTCTGAAATGAGTGACCAAACTGAAAGCAGAATGTCTGAAATTGTATGGAGTTGTGCTGCGTGCTTTTGTCACTGATCATGTTCAGAGCAAGACCAGCAGCATGTGTGAAACTTGTGTAAATTTGTGCTGCGTGCTTTCGTCACTGGTTGTGTTGACAGTGAACCAGCAGCATGTGTGAAACTTGTGTAAATTTGTGCTGCATGCTTTCGTCACTGGTTGTGTTGACAGTGAACCAGCAGCATGTGTGAAACTTGTGTAAATTTGTGCTGTGTGCTTTCGTCACTGGGCATGTTCAGAGTGAAACAAGCAGTGTGTGTGAAGCGTGTGTAAACTTGTGCTGTGTGCTTTTGTCATTAGTCGTGTTTGAAGTAAAGGCATCGACGAATCCTGCAAGTAAACACTTGTGGAAGCATGATCTCATTTTTATTTTGGTCACCTTGAACAGCTGTTGTTTATCTGACAGTGGAAATTATTTGTTTTGTTTGCACGCAGAAGTGATGTTAAATGGATGTCGGTACTGTGCCTGCTATCCTTTTCAGTTCATTCATCTTCATTTTCCCCCCAAACCTCTTTAAACATTGACGTTTGTCATGAACAATGGGCTAGATTGTTTTGCTTGTGGAGAGGGAGGGAAGGAAAGAGGGGGAAGGGGGGGGGGGAGGGGGGGAGAATGAGAGAGAGAGAGAGAGAGAGAGAGAGAGAGAGAGAGAGAGAGAGAGAGAGAGTGAGTGTAGCTTAAGAAGTTCAGACTTTTGCATGCATTGGTTGTACATGTAATTCGTACATGAAAGAATGCATGCCAAACTTTTCCGACTTCAGTGTTGTTTGATGCATGCAGAAAGGAGATGAAACTTGCTGGCTAACTTGCACATCTGTGTGTGTGTGTTGCACAATTCATGTGCATTGATAAAGGACAGGTCAGTGTTGAGCAGGGACAGTGATGAAATATATTTGAGTGATGCAAATTGTGATGTCACTTATAACCACAGGGTAAACTTCTTTGTTTTAGACTTTTGTGTTTGTCTAGTTTTTGGTGGGGTTTGTTGGTACTTGCTGGAACAGTTTCCCTTTGTGTTTGACATAATCACATTTTGTAGTCATTGTTAGTGGTATTTTTCCTCGAAGCATCGGCTCACTGAGTACTCTTTTGATAGGAGCTTACATGATTGATTTTATTAATGCAATAACAACTTTTTCAGTCGTGTAATAATAATAATAATGATAATTTTTAAAGCACAAATTCTTAAAAAGCCCTCCGCGCTTTGCAAAGAATGATGGGAGGCAGAGGAGTTTGTCATTGTACATGTACAGAAATCAAACAGACAATGTACTTATTTTATTTCTCTGTGCATATATGCCCTTTTGGATCTCAGATTGTCTGTCAGTGTACATTGTACATAAGGGCAGTTTCAGCTGCCCCCTTTCCGTTTAAGCTGGGCAGAGCTTGATCCAGTCTTAGTTCATAGACTGAGGCATAGTTTGTGTTGGAACTGACATGTTGACATTTCAGTATTTGTGCTCGTGTGTGTGTGTGTGTGTGTGTGTGTGTGTGTGTGTGTGTGTGTGTGTGTGTGTGTGTGTGTGTGTGCATGTGTGCATGCATGCGTGCATGTGTGTGTGCATGGGCGTGCAAGCATGTGTGTGTGTGTGTGTGTGTGCGTGCATGCATGCATGCATGCATGCGTGTGTGTGTGGATGTGTGTGTGGTGTGTGTGGTGTGTGTGTGTGTGTGTGTGTGTGTGTGTGTGTGTGCATGCATGCATGCATGCATGTGTGCATGTGCATGCATGTGTGTGTGTGTGTGTGTGTGTGTGCGTACATGCATATATGTGTGTGTGTGTGTGTTTGTGTGTGTTTGTGTTTGTGTTTGTGTGTGTGTGCATGTGCGTACATGCATATATATGTGTGTGTGTGTGTGTGTGTGTGTGCGTACATGCATATATGTGTGTGTTTGTGTGTGTTTGTGTTTGTGTGTGTGTGCATGTGCGTACGTGCATATACATGTGTGTGTGTGTGTGTGTGTGTGTGTGTGTGTGTGTGTGTGTGTGTGTGTGTGTGTGTGTGTGTGTGTGTGTGTGTGTGTGTGTGTGTGTGTGTGCATGTGCTTACGTGTGTGCTGCGTGCGTGCTGCGTGCGTGCATGTGTGTGTGTGTTTGACACTTGGGGTTGATTGCTGGAACCCTGTTTGTATGTATATGTTCTTATTTCCATTAGTTGTGCTGGGTTTTGACAGTCAGCCTCCATATTGTTTCTCGTGTGTGTGTGTGTGTGTGTGTGTGTGTGTGTGTGTGTGTGTGTGTGTGTGTGTGTGACTGTAAACACACACACACACACACACACACGACACACACACACACACACACACACACACACACACTCTCTCTAATTTGACCCTTCTGTGATGCTAGAGGTAAAAAAATGAAATGAAGAAAAAACAACACTCATTTCATTGATTAGAAATACTCAAACTGTGTACCGGGTTTACAGTGCCTTGAGATGTAATGCTTTGCATGATGTTTGTAGCAGAGCTGTTCTCTCTTATTGCATGTTTCAGTGATCTATGTTGTACATTTGAGTATACGTATTTTTTTTGGAACTTTTTTTTTTTTTTTTTTTTTTAATAATGCTGGTCTGCAATGGGTTTTTTGGTGTTTTAAAAAATAATAATGCTTGTCTGCAATTTTTTTTTTTAAATGATGCTGGTCTGCAATGCTTTTTTTTTTTTTTTAAATAATGCTGGTCTGCAATGTTTTTTTGTTTGTTTTTTAAATAATGCTGGTCTGCGATGTTTTTTTGTTTTTTTTAATGCTGGTCTGCAATGTTTTTTGGAGTGTCTGATGTTAAATTGTCCCCCAAAGGGAGGTCAGGGATGTATGATGTTCTTCTCCTGTCTGGGATCTCAGGGCTGTCATTTGATTCCCTTTTCCCGTCTCCTCTCCAGTTTTTCTACCGAGTCTCGTTGCTCTTTCTGTCCTGTCATTTATATGCTAATGGTCCATTCTCCTGACTTTTTTTCTCTCCTGAAAATTCCAGTATTTTTTGTTAAGAGATAGGTTTTCGTTTGGCTTTTGTTGAGCAGCTAGGAGATGGCAGTTTGTAGGTGTTTGTGCAGCTTGCTGCTGTACAGCAGTGGTGTTTTCCATCAGGCATTTAATTTCTTTTATTTGTTATTGTTTCTGTCCAAATTTTGTGTCCAAACACAAAATAGGTTCAAAAGAAGCAGTCACTTTTTGTTTGTTTGTTTTTTCCATTCTTTTGTGTATTTTTCTTGAATGATACCAGCATATCCCAGCATGTGCTAGGCTTATGTTCTCTTAAGACAAAGCTTACTGATAAATTGTATGTTTTTTAAAAGATTGTTTCCATTCTTTTGTGTATTTTTCTTTTATCTGGTATTGATAAATTGTATGTTTTTAAAAAGTTTTCTTTCTCCATTCTTTTGTGTATTTTTCTTTTATTTGGTATTGATAAATTGTATGTTTTTAAAAAGTTTTTTTTTCTTCTCCATTCTTTTGTGTATTTCTCTTTTATTTTGTATTGATAAATTATATATGTTTAAAAAAAAAGATTGTTTCCGTTCGTTTGTGTATTTTCTTTTATCTGGTACTGATAAATTGTGTATGGGTTTCCCCAAAAGGAGGCTGGGAATGTCTGTCCCCCCCCCCCCCCAACCCTGTCTGGAATCTCTAGGCTGTTAGTTGATGGCCCTTTTCTGTCTCTCTCCTGTTGTTCTGCCTAGTCCTCAGGCTCTTTCTGTTGTGTAATTTTGTTGTTGCTGTTGTTGCTCATGGTCCATTCTCCTTTTTACCAGAAAATGTTGAAACATTTTTTGTTAAGATTTGGGCTTTTTTTGTATGGCTCTTGTTGAACAGCTAGGAGATGATGGTTTGCTGGTGGTATTTGCAGCTTGCTGCCATATGGCAGTGGTTTTTGCCGTGATGTGTTTATATAAGTCTTTTTAAAATTTATTTCATTGTCCATTCCTTTTTTTAAATGCATTAAAAAAAATCTGGTATTGATAAATTGGATGGAATGGTCGATGATACCAGCATGTCCCAGCATGTCCTAGCCTTATGTGCTCTTTGAACATGGTTGATATTGAAGGAACTAACTCTTTGAATATTTGTGTTTGATGTTTGTGTATGCACAAATATTTGTGTTTGATGTTTGTGTATGCATCTTTTGTTTTATGTTTGTGTAGGGATCGGTTTTGTGGACTGTAAAGTAAACATGGTGCTTAATGTCCACAGAAACCGTAAGGCTTATTAGGGACGAGGGAGAAGGGGGGAAGGGGGTACGGAGGTGGGGGGAGAGGGAGATTATATACCTATCGCTACACTGTCACCACCAGAATGACTCCTGCATTAAGATGGGCAGTGATGAGAGCCATTCTAATGTTTTCATTGATTGTGAGGGACAAAGTCACAAGACGGTGTTGTGGACTGACTTCAGAAAGGGTTTATATATGGAAGACTTTTGAGCGACAGAGTTTGATTGTTCTGAGGTGACCATGTGCGTTTGACAGGACGCTAACATCCAGTTACTAACTAACTAACTAGCCTATGGATTGATTTTGTAGATTTGGCTTGAGAAAAGGTTTTACACGTAAGAAGAGTTTTGAAATGGGAATTTTGCTTATGAGTTTGATCGTCCTGGAGTGACCCTGTTTGGTTGACAGGATGTTAAAATGCAATCACAATGTTGAGTTTGTTTAAAAAAACTGTATAGACTGAAAAGATGAATGTGAACGAAGAAAGAAATGTAAGAAACTGAGGTGTAACTTCTGTAAGCTCTAAGTAGAAACGTCTGTGTCATTCCATTGATTTTTTTTGTCACTTGTTTTGTAGAACTTGGTTTGTGGAATGGAATATAGGGGTCAAAATGTGGGATTACAGTGCAGTTTTTGCTGTTTGCTTCTGCTCATGAAATTGGTCAGCTTGGTCCATATTTTCCCCATAAATATGAGTCGGCACAGTGCTATGCAGGTCATCATCAAATGGTGATTATATTATTGGTGTTTTTGTAAGGTTTTAATGTCTGCATGTTGACGGTGTGAATGTCAGTACTCTCTGCGCAAGTAATTGCATGTACAATGTTGGCTGTCTGACAGCCATGCGACAGGCCATCACGCTGTATCTGTACAGCAGAACTCCCAAGAGAACTTCTGGAAGGTGAAATTCTAGGCAAGGTAAAAGAAAAAGGGACTTTGAAACCCTTGCTGTACAGTTTTGTTCTCTTAAGATGAAGCTTATGCTGAAAAAGGAGTCATTTTAATAGTCGAGTATGTCTTAAGGGAGTTTGACTGTTCATAAAAATATATTGCAGTTACCACAAAATCCAAACACATAAAAGGTTGATTGTCATGCCAACATTCTTCCAAGCACTGGACAGGAAAACAACAGCTTAGCCAAAAAATATAAATGTATTTTTCTTCTCATCTCATTTTTCATTGTTTTTAACTGTTTCATTTTTCTCTCAATGTGATGATGCAATGTTTAACTTGAAAAAGTTATGGAGTTTTAAGGGAAGGGAGTTGGCGAGTTACATGGGGAATCTGTTGATGTACAATGATCTGGAAATCCATATGTGTGTTCCCAGTTGTCCTTTTCACTTTGACCACAATGTGTGAGTCAATTTTATCTTGTTAGCACACCCACTACAGCCGTTTTATTTTTCTGAAGTTTGAACGGGAGCAAGCACGTTAGCCAGATGCCATGTTTTCTTGGGTGCTGTACTTGGTGCGGTACCACAGACGGACAGATCAAGGTCCTTTTTACTGAGAACCCACAGCTGTTTGTGGCTTCCTGTTTTGCAGAGTATAGGACAAATACTCACCAGACAAGTGCTCACCTGGACATATGCTCACCAATAATGTGTTGCACCCGGACCTTGGCTTACTGGTAAAGGCTAATGCAAGCACACACCCCATCACCTTGCTGCATGAAATGTTTGCAACAATAAATCAGATGCAGAAACGTGTGTATGTGTGTGTGTGTGTGTGTGTATGTGTGTGTGTGTGTGTGCATGCGTGTGTGCGCGTGTGAGTGTGCATATTATTACTATGTGTGGGTAGGTGGTGACGCAAAGCCATATTGGTGAGGAAAATGGCTGAATGCAACACTTTACTGGTGGCCAATTGTTGAGTTGAGCATTTGTCTGATCAAGAAGCATTTGTCCGGTGAGCATTTTGTCTGTTCCCAGTTTTACATCTAGAGTGGGCAGAATATAGCTGTGTGGATTTCCCCCTATCCTCTTCAAACACTAAAAGTGATGTGTGTTGTGAAATATAAATGAGACTTGTGACTGGTTGAATTTAATTTCACCCTGGGTGGGTGTCATAAATAAACTATTCTGTCCTTGGACACCGTCTGTGTTGTTACAATGGTTTTTCGGTTTGGTTGAATGTTTGTCTACTCTTTGAAAACTTTTGTTTGCGTGTTCTGAGGTGCGAATCAGTGCTGTTGTGAAAAAAAGAGATGCTAAATATATCATAATGAACATTACTGTTGTGTTTTGTTGTTGTTGCTTGATACTGCTGTTTCAAACATCATCTCTTCCCCTCTCTATGTCTGTATCTTTATGTCTTTTTATGTTCAAGATTAATTTATTTTCTCATCCGAGAAATAAATGTATGTGGCTCAACATACATAATCACAATAAACAAATATCAAACATGACATTTTTAATATCCCAAAGAAAAACTGTTGTAAACACACCTAATATGAGACGGCACACATTAAATAATGTAAGTGAATAATGCTGTCAATCATTTACATGCATGCACGTACGCACGCATGCACGCACGCACGCACGCACGCATACACATGCATGCATACATACACACACACACACACACATGCATACACACATGCACACACACACATGCACACACACACACACACACACACACACACACACACACACATGCATACACACACGCACATTCACACAACCCCACATTCACACACACACACACACACACACACACGAACAACTTCCCCAAACACTAAAACAGTAACAGCAGCAGCAGAAGCCTGAGTAGGTAGCAGCAACAAAAACTACAGTAACAGCAACAACTACAATAACAGTAACAACAACAACAACAACAACAACAACAACAACAACATCAACAGCAACAAAGATTTGTGTGAGCACATGGCACTGAAAAATTCATATGTGGAACAAACACTTTGTGAAACATGACATTACCATTTATTCAGTCTTTGTGAATTCATGAGATACACGCACATATGAAGATTTTTACAATCCCCTTCATTCTTCACAAAAGCTACTGACTGGAACGTATGAACAGTATTCAGAGCCAACCAATCAAAACCAAAGATAATATACAATAAACATGTAACACGTTATTTTTTTTGGTGGTGTTGCTACCCTAAAAGAGGAATTGTTTTTCATTCTTTAGGTTGACTGAGAGTGATGCCAACTATATGACTTCAGACTTACAGTATTGGTGATATGAAGTTTCGGTCTTCACATCTGTCTGGCAAAAAAACCTACAAAGCCAGGGGAGGGCAAATTTGAGAGAGAGAGAGAGAGAGAGAGAGAGAGAGAGAGAGAGAGAGAGAGAGAGAGAGAGAGAGAGAGAGAGAGAGAGAGAGAGAGAGAGAATGCAGTAAAGGCAGGAGAAATAACAACAAATGTCTGAAGCGGACAGCAAATATATTTTGTGATTTTTTTTTTTTTAAATCACGAGAAGAGAATGGCCAGCATGCTTCTATCGGTGACTGAGATAAATGGAATGAGATTTCATCCCTATCTTATTCTAAGTCATACCTAGGGAAGATGGCAGGTTCCTTTACATAGAAAATCAATTTTCATTTTCGACACAGTAATTTGCTTCTGTTGTGGTGGGGGGTAGGGGTGGGGAGATGAGAGAGAGAGAGAGAGAGAGAGAGAGAGAGAGAGAGAGAGAGAGAGAGAGAGAGAGAGAGAGAGAGAGAGAGAGATTGCACGCGTGAGGCACCTATGTTGCAAGGGAAATAACTATATATATCTGCAGTCTGTACCAGTGAATATGCAGTTAATGCCCCTGTACGAAACGCTAATTAATATTTTCATCAGCAGGCCCCGTTTAGCTGTTCTAAAAATAGTTCCAGCCCGTGTTTCACTGCGTTCTAAATTCAGCGTTCAGAGTCTATTGACAGCGTCATTACTGGCATCTTACTGTCTTTGTGTTTGTTGCGTTAGGACTATTTTCAGCCGTAGTACATGGCATGACAAACTCCATTATTGACTCGTTCCGAAAGTCGGAGCGTAGCTGCCGACGTGATGGGTAACACTGCACCTGAATATAAGTACAACAGTCTGTATACAGGTGTGGGGAAACGGTTGTACACACTAAAGAGTTCAGGAGCTGCGTGAAAGTCGAGGTGGCCGTCCTGGGCTTTCCGTCCTAATGAGCCTTACGGTTTCTCCGCAGTGGACGTAAAGCAACATTGAATCATGCTTCGGCATTCGTCACTGTTTGTCCCTAAGATGACAACCGACATCCGAGGATATGAAGCTCTACATCATCATCATCAGCAGCAGCACACACTACGTGAGCCGGTTTGGCCTAGCGGTAAGGCGTTAGGCTGGCAAGCGGAGGGGCCTCGCCGGTTCGAATCCGCTTCGGCTCTCCTTTCTCTTCAAAAGTTGTAGTCTGTGGACACTGTCTCAAGTTGTAACTTTCTCCCTCACAATTAATGAAACATCAAAATGGCTCTCATCGCTGCACATCTTAATGTAGAAGTCATTCTGGTGGTGACAGTGTAGCGTTAGGTATATAATCTCCCTCTTCCCCCACCTCCATGCCCCCTCCCCCCCCCCTTCTCCCCGTCGCTGTAATAAGCCTTATGGTTTCTGTGGACGTTAAGCACCATGTTTACTTACTTACTTACTGCACACACTACTTCCAGCAGCGTAGCTACGGACATCGTCTTTGTGACTCTGTTCCGCACAGCAGCTGGGACAGACATTGCGTAGTACACTAGTCGCTGCGCAATGGCGAAGCGGACACTGCCTTAATTAACATTAATTTTTGTTGTTCTGGCGGCGGTCCACGGCATCTTGGTCTTCCGGGTTGGCGCCTGCGATTGAGCCTTCACTCTTTCGTCCCCCTTCCCCCCTTGTCCCCGCCCCTAGTAGGCCACCTCGCCTCTGTGGACGTTAAACAAAAGTATTCCCGCACACACTACCTTCTGACCCAGCCTCAGAACACTAGCAACCACAACACTGCCTAAACATGACACCAACCACTGAGAACGGACAACCAAACATTTTTTAAGGATTATAATAGAAGTCAGTGAAAAATTCACCTTCAAATGCTACTGGCACATGCAATCGTAGCAAGAAACTGAAGACTGCTGTTTACACAACTGCATTGTTTACCATCTTTTCAACACAGCTGGCTTGCGCTAGCTAAAAGTGCAGCACACAACAGTCCAAAATGATACTGAACCGACTGCATCAAAAGCATTCCCTACCCCTCCGGAGATCAGATGGTTGTTATTTTTACCAGCCGTCAGATGCTGGTTGGCCGTTTGCCTTGCTGAGGTCAGAAACCTGATTGTGGTCAGTTTGCTCTCCACGTCAACAGCTTCCAAATGCTGGCTGTTTTCTGCATCTAAGGGATGTGCAAACAGCGGCTGAATCCCTAACGTCACTGAGCAGGAACCAAGCTGTACCGGCCCCAAACTCCAAGCACTGGTTTACGACATCCTTCCTTCAAGGTTGAAGGTGCCGGAAAGCGATGCTCGGAGTGTGTACCGGCTCCTGACACTGGCTGTGTTCCGCTGCTGTGTCCGTGACGTAAAAAAACAACAGAACACGTCAGTTCTTCCGCTCACAGCTGTCCCTCTCTCCAGACTGTGAGATGCGGTTGACGTCACGGGATTAATGACACGACGTAAGGACGACGGACACGTCGGCTGTCGTCACAAGAGCCAAGACTGACGACGTTGTCACGAGAAAACTCCACGATGTGAACGT
>JABMCL010000145.1:52500-60000 GCA_018857735.1 Alviniconcha marisindica
GCGCGCGCGCACACACACACACAAACACACACACAAACACACACACACACACACACGCGCGCGCACACACACACACACACCCTCCATGAATATACTGCGTTGGTTAAGGGAACTAACTCGTGTAATATGACTATTACTGAGGCATGCACAGTTATCTCGGCTGAATAAATATGGCGTAGGAAACACAATATTGGTATCATGATGATAAGACGTCAGCAGGGAGTAAGAAGACCACGACATTAAGTGACCTTAACAAACGCGGGGTAACAAGGCCACGACTTAAGTGACCTTAACAAACGCAGGGTAACAAGCCCACAGCCTTAAGTGACCTTAACAAACGTAGGGTAAAAAAGCCACGATTTAAGAAACTTTAACAAACGTAGGGTAAGAAGGCCACGACTTAAGAAACCTTAACAAACGTAGGGTAAGAAGGCCACGACTTAAGAAACTTTAACAAAAACACAGGGTAAGAAGGCCACGACTTAAGAAACTTTTACAGACAAACGTAGGGTAAGAAGGCCACGACTTAAGAAACCTTAACAAACGTAGGGTAAGAAGGCCACGACTTAAGAAACCTTAACAAACGCAGGGTAACACGGATCAGGACCTTAATTTAGAGCGACCAGATCACCACCCTAACAAACACAGCCTAACAAAGCCTTAAGCATAACAGAAACAACTCGTCCAGCTCACAACCTCAACAGACGCAGGGCTACGAGGTCACGACCTCAACAGACAGATCTACGAGGTCACGACCTTAACAGGTAGCACTAAGAGATCATGACCTTAAGAGACACAGAGAGGGGAGGTCAAGATGGACCAGTCACACAGGAACGAAGCATGATGCCGGAAAGGCGCATGCCGCATGTGATTCTGAATGAGTAACTATATCCTATTTATACCTTCTTTTTTTTTAATGTCCACGGAAGTGGTGTACCAACACTGCTATTTATTTTATTTTATAGCTGGTGCCAAGTGAACTTGCTTCCGTCTCAGAGCAAGTTCTGTGTACACCATACAACCATGCACCGGTTTACAGAGTCACGCCACATAGGTAGGGTGCATGTGTCTTTAACTGTATACAACCTGCCACCTGCACTTTTGGCAGAATGACCGGGATCTTTTACGTGCTACTGTGGTAACGGGACTTGTTGGCGTGTGTGGTGGTATGGGGGGGGGTGGTGGGGGTGGGGGGGGGGGGGGGGGGGGGGGTTAGAACGGATACCGAAATAAGAGTCAGCACAGAAAATTGACCATGGACATGAAAACTCTCCCGCCGCTTCTGCGGGGAATCGAACCCGGAACCTTTCGAACACGAGTCCCGCGCTCTAACCACTGAGCCACGCCCGCTCCCGGTTTACAGTTCGACTTCACCCACGGCTCGGGCGCAGAGGGTGACGCCACACAATATTTAAGAAAAGGAGGAGCCGACGGCACTTACTTGACGTAGAATGTGACATCACACAATACTTAACAAAACGAGGAGCCGACGGCACTTACTTGACGTAGAAGGTGACGTCAGGAAAGGGTTCCTCACAGCAGGCGTATCTGACGACGTTCCTCACGATCTTGATGGACAGCAGCTCCCACTCTCCGTTGACCACGTAGTTGGACAGGTCCACCTCTCTGGTCCGGTTTGTGATGTCAACCTGGACCGTTACAGGCTTGGAAATTAATCATTTGATCTGGACTTAAGGGTACCAAAACTTTAATTATACAGCCCACTTCGTCACTACATAATCCCCTTCTGTGTGAGTGTGTGTGTGTGTGTGTGTGTGTGTGTGTGTGTGTGTGTGTGTGTGTGTGTGTGTGTGTGTGTGTGTGTGTGTGTGGTGGTGCGTGAGTGCGTGCGTGCGTGCGTGCGTGCGTGCGTGAGTGCGTGCGGCGTGTGTGTGTGTGTGTGTGTGTGTGTGTGTGTGTGTGTGTGTGTGTGGTGGTGGTGCGTGCGTGTGCGTGTGTGGTGCGTGTGTGGTGCGTGGTGGTGGTGTGTGTGTGTGTGTTGTGTGTGTGTGTGCGTGTGTGTGTGCGTGTGTGTGTGTGTGTGTGTGCCTGCGTGTGCGCGCGCGCGCGCGCCCGTGAGCGTGCGTCCACTCGCGACATCCGGACGCGTCTATATAGCCACAGATGGAGAAGAGCAGGACTGACCTGGTAACCGTCGTAGGTCCAGGAGCCAAACTTGAGGCGGCAGGTCTGGTAGTCGAAGGGGAAGTAGGTGACGTCCACCTTGCAGGAGCTCTGCAGCTTGGTGGGCACGGGCCAGAAGACGTTGCCGGTGAACTCGATCATGGCGTTGGCCGGCATCAGGCCGTCCGTGTACTCAGCAGCACTGGGGACAGCGGGGGCAGCGGTCACTGCTTGAGGGGTGGACTGACTGTGAGGTGCTGTGCTGACTCTGCGTTGCTGTGCTGGCTGTGCTGTGAGGTGCTGTGCTGATTGTGAGGCGCTGTGCTGACTGTGAGGTGCTGTACTGGCTGTGCTGTGAGGTGCTGTGCTGATTGTGAGGTGCTGTGATGACTGTCAGGTGCTGTGCTGACTGTGAGGTTCTGTGCTGACTGTGAGGTGCTGTGCTGGCTATGCTGACTGTGAGGTTCTGTGCTGACTGTGAGGTGCTGTGCTGGCTATGCTGACAGTGAGGTGCTGTGCTGACTATGCTGAAGTGAGCTGCGGTGCTGACTGTGAGGTGCTGTGCTGGCTGTGTTGACTGTGAGGTGCTGTGCTGGCCGTAAGGTGCTGTGCTGGATGTAAGGTGCTGTGCTGGCTGTGAGGTGCTGTCCTGGATGTGAGGTGCTATGCTGGCTGTAAGGTGCTGTGCTGGCTGTGATGACTGTGAGGTGCTGTGCTAACTGTGAGGTACTGTGCTGGATGTGCTGACTGTGAGGTGCTGTGATGGCTATGAGGTGCACTGCTGGCTTTGCTGGCTGTGGGGTGCTGTGCAGGCTATGAGGTGCTGAGCTGGCTGTGCCGACTGTGAGGTGGTGTGCTGACTGTGAGGTGTGTGCCGGCTGTTCTGGTTGTGAGGTGATGTGCTGACTGAGATGCTGTGCTGACTATGAGTTGTTGTGCTGACTGTAAGGTTCTGTGCTGGCTGTGCTGACTGTGAGGTGTGTGCCGGCTGTTCTGGCTGTGAGGTGGTGTGCTGACTGTGAGATGCTGAGCTGACTACGAGTTGCTGTGCTGACTGTAAGGTTCTGTGCTGGCTGTGCCGATTGTGAGGTGTGTGCCGGCTGTTCTGGCTGTGAGGTGGTGTGCTGACTGTGAGATGCTGTGCTGCCTATGAGTTGCTGTGCTGACTGTAAGGTTCTGTGCTGGCTGTGCCGACTGTGAGGTGCTGTGCCGACTGTGAGGTGATCTGCTGGCTGTGAGGTGCTATGCAGGCTGTGCTGACTGTGCGGTGCTGTGCTGACTGTGAGGTGCTGTGCTGACTGTGCGGTGCTGTGCTGACTGTGAGGTGCTGTGCTGACTGTGCTGTGCTGGCTGTGAGGTACTGTGCTGTGAGGTGCTGTGCTGACTATGCTCACTCTGAGTTGCTGTACTGGCTGTAAGGTACTGTGCTGGCTGTGCTGACTGTGAATTGATGCACTGACTGTGAGTTGCTGTGCTGGATGTGCTGACTGTGAGTTGCTGTGCTGACTGTTAGGGGCTATGTTGACTGGGAGGAGCCATGCTGGCTGTGTGGTGCTGTGCTGGCTGTGAAGTGCTGTGCTGACTGTGAGGTGCTGTGCTGGCTGTGAGGTGCTGTGCTGCCTGTGACGTTCTGGCTGTGCTGGCTGTGAGGTGCTGTGCTGGCTGTGCTGACTGTGAAGTGCTGTGCTGACTGTGAGGTGCTCTGCTGGCTGTGAAGTTCTGTACCGACTGTGAGGTGCTGTGCTGGCTATGCTGACTGTGATGTGCTGTGCTGGCTATGCTGACTGTGATGTGCTGTCCTGACTGTGAGGTGGTGTGCTGGCTGTGAAGTTCTGTACCGACTGTGAGGTGCTGTGCTGGCTTTGCTGACTGTGAGGTGCTGTACCGACTGTGAGGTGCTGTGCTGGCTTTGCTGACTGTGAGGTGCTGTGCTGACTGTGCTGGCTGTGAGGTGCTGTGCTGACTGTGAGGTGCTGTGCTGACTGTGAGGTGCTATGCTGACTGTGCTGGCTGTGAGGTGCTGTGCTGACTGTGAGGTGCTGTGCCGGCTGTGAGGTGCTGTGCTGACTGTGAGGTGCTGTGCTGACTGTGAGGTACTGCACTGACGGTGGCTCACGGCGGGGACCAGGTGACGGGCCACGTAACTGGAGAGCGGAGTACTCGATGCTGAGCGGACCTAACGGCGTGATAACGTCACGTCACCTCACTCCACTCCAGCCCACAGAGAGAGGCCAGAAAATCAGCGCTAAGACGGCTGCTTAACGCTGGACACGGCACAAGGGGCGTCCTTAGCGGGCACGAGAGTCGCCTACACACCAGCGCCAAGGCGGACAAGGTGAACATCAAACGACGTGTTTAACAGAGCGACGAAAGAGCAGCACGGACGTCAGTCCTTTTCTTTTTCTCTAGACGGTTTACGGAACTGCGAGACTGAGTTCTGAAGAGCGATTCGAACCGCTGCAATGTCGCATTAAATGAATGAGCAGACTTCAACAAAGAAACCCAGTCCATGGAATAAAACATAAAACAAAAGTAAATGGCAAACCACACAACAAATAAAATTATCAATGCGTATTAAATCAAATAAACCAAATAAACAGATAACTAACCTTTACCTGAAAATTCGCATGAATAAACGCACGTACGGAAACTGTCTCTCTGTGTTTCGACGAGAGAGAGAGAGAGAGAGAGAGAGAGAGAGAGAGAGAGAGAGAGAGAGAGAGAGAGAGAGAGAGAGAGAGAGAGAGAGAGAGAGAGAGAGAGAGAGAGAGAGAGAGAACGGACGGAGTGACGGTCTCTCACTTGTTGTACAGGACGATGTCTGGTAGCCACAGCTTGTGACACGGAATACGTAGCATGGTGATGTTGTTGAAGTCAGCGGGGTCCCACACCATGAACTCATCCACCCACTCCTGTAACACACCGACAAAACGACGATTACAGCAACGATGATGACAGCAGCATCAACACTTAACACCACGAACTCATGCATCCACTCCTATCTGTTACAGACAGACGAAACAAAGATAACACCAACACTAACACTTAGGCGTAATCATAACAATGTTCGATAAAATAAGCTCATCTACTCAAGCCAATTTAGAGAAAAAAGAGTCTGATTGGTTTTTGACATTTAACACCACTACTATCACCTCCACCACAACCATCACAACCACAACCACTACCATCACTATCACAACTACCACTACCATCACCACCACCACCACCATTACCATCACCATCGCTACAACCACCACCACCACCACTACCACCATCAAAAACACCACCATCACCACTACCATGATTACAATAACCACCACCACCACCACCATCACCACCATCACTACCACCACCATCACCATCACCACCACCATCCACCACCACCACCACCACCACCAAATCACCACCACCACCACCACTACTACTACCATCATTACCCCCACCCCCACCACTACCACCACCTTCACCGCCATCACTACCGCCACCACCACCACCATCACCACCATCACCACCACCATCACTACCACCACTACCACCACCACCACTACCATCATTACCACCACCCCCACCACTACCACCACCTTCACCGCCACCACTACCGCTAACACCACCACCACTACTACCACAACCATACAACCACCACCACCACCACCATCACAACCACTACCACCACAACCACCACCATCACAGCCACCACTACCACCAGGCAGAAACAACAGCCCACAACTACGTACACTACTGAAAACACAGGACAGAAAGGAACTAATGTCAGGACTGCCCAGACCATTCCTGGCCTGGCGGGTTTCTATCAGACATTAGCATCGCTCCAAGCTGATCAGCGACGAGGGGTCGAGACTAAAAAGCAAAGCACGGTCTGGCCCCCCCCAAAAAAAAATTGAGTCAGCTTCGGTGCGAATATGGATCAGCGTCAACGAGGAATCACGACTTTCTTGTGCCCTCATCGAGCCCGGCGCCTAAGGTTACGTCCGCCCTTTGGACGCTCGTCTTTTCGCGAGCAAGCGCCGACTAAAGTGAATTGATCAAACATCTGGACTCGTGATGAAGCAGCTATGAACTTGGACTGAAATCGTGACGAGGTCATCGTCGTTGGTGATCCGCTTATGTTCCCATCAACCGTCCTGACGACGCTCTTATATTTCAATCTACCGTCACGTCACGGTGACTGTTCGTTTTCCCATCAAATTGTCGCGCTCTCCCTCTGTGGCAGGGTGACTGGTGACAGTAAAGATTATACAGCATGGTGACTGGGTGACAATAATTACTATAGGGCAAGGAGACTGGGTGACAGTATTATAGAGCATGGTGACTGGGTGAAAACAGAGCATTGTGACTAGAGCAAGGAGGCGTCAGTAGGTGACTGGGGGGTGACAACTGAGCATGGTGACTGGGTGACAGTATTATAGAGCATGGTGACTGGGTGACAGTATTATAGAGCATGGTGACTGGGTGAAAACAGAGCATCGTGACTAGAGCAAGGAGGCATCAGTAGGTGAATGGGTGACAACAACAGAGCATGATGACAGGGTGACAGTATTATAGAGCATAGTGACTGTGTAAAAACAGAGCATTGTGACTACAGTAAGGAGGTGTCAGTAGGTGACTGGGTGACAACAGAGCATGGTGACTGGGTGACAGTATTATAGAGCATGGTGACTGGGTGACAGTATTATAGAGCATGGTGACTGGGTGAAAACGGAGTATTTTTTACTAGAGCAAGGAGGCGTCAGTCGGTGACTGGGGGATGACTGGGTGACAACAGGGGCATATTGACCGGGTGACAATGTTACAGAACATGTCGACTGGCTAACAACAGAGCATGGTGACTGGGTGACAACAGGGGCATGGTGACTGGGTGACAATGTTACAGAGCATGTCGACTGGCTAACAACAGAGCATGGTGACTGGGTGACAACAGGGGCATGGTGACTGGGTGACAATGTTACAGAGCATGTTGACTGGCTAACAACAGAGCATGGTGACTGGGTGACAACAGGGGCATGGTGACTGGGTGTCAATGTTACAGAGCATGTCGACTGGCTAACAAGAGAGCATGGTGACTGGGTGACAATATTATTGAGTACATCCATCGAACTGGTGTACTTACAGCACTGACATGTGACCTATGTAGTCTGTGGTCTACGTGATCGACGTAACTGCGTCCTACGTGAACTATGTAACCAGTGCCATACGTGACCTACGTAACCAGTGCCATACGTGACCTACGTAACTAGTGTCATACGGGACCTACGTTAACTATGTAACCAGTGCCATACGTGACCTACGTTAACTATGTAACCAGTGCCATACGCGACTTACGTAACCAGTGCCATACGTGACCTACGTAACCAGTGCCAT
>JABMCL010000145.1:65000-95000 GCA_018857735.1 Alviniconcha marisindica
CACACCCACAGCCATTCCCCTTTAACCGCCTCCTGCCTCCACACACATCAATACTGTTCTCGGAGAACGTGCTTGAAGATATCTCCATCCGATCTGATCTCGTGGGATGATGATGGGAGTAAAATAGGGTGATAGTGGGCAGCGGAGTAAGCCGGCCGGGTTAGTTAATTAATTTGTTGTAGACAATTTTTATTATTGCTTCTATTCGGACAGTAATGTTTAAGAGGGGACCTCGTGAAGAGGCAATTTTTATGTGATATGCACAGCTTGATGTCAGTTGGATTTTTCATGTATTTATTTATGAATGACTTTTTATGAAACCTGGATGTTTGTTTGCTGTTGTTGTAATTTAATGATGTTTTATGATTTGAGTGAACGTGTGATGAATGTACTTGGCACCACAGAACATTTCCAGTGCAATTGTATTGACACTTGGCAATGAAGCTGCATTGTATCAAACACTGACTTAATTCTCAGTCCTTCCTTTCTTTCAGGAAACCTTTACCAATGCCAACCAACGCACTCCAAGCGTCGCTCTCCGGCACCCGCTTCCAAGAAGGAAGGATGTCGTAAACCAGTGTTCGGAGTTTGGGCGCCTAAAGCTGAACTTGGACAAGGGGTCGGAGCACGTGCAGCAGCTTTCAAGGAACAGGCGAACAAATCAGGTTCTCTTTACTTCTCCCATCTGAACAATCCTCTGCCTGTCCATCAGGAAAATCTCTCACGCAAGCAGAGGAACACCAAGAAGCCCCAAGCCTAAGCCCCCCTACAACATCCCGCAGATGCCGCCATGAACGCTGCACCGAAAGGGAGTTAATCCTGGCTAAGGGCGATAAGCCAATCAGAAGTCCCTCAGCGCCGGAAGTTCGTTTTGAGTGGTGGCCCTTGGGAGAAGCGTCGATTTATCAAGTGTAAGCGGATTGGGGGGAGCTAGTAATCAGGGGAAGCAGCCGCTGCGAGCCAGTGTAGAAGGCCAGCCGTGTCGCGGATCCTTCTGGAAGCCGTGTGGCCACTAGCTGCGCCGGCAGTTGTGGCTAAATTACATTACGGCGAGAGCGGTGCGAATGACCCGCCCGTATCTTCCCGTGAAAACTGCGGTCGTGACGAGCATGGGTGGTTAAAAATGATGTGATGTGAAACAGAAGAGATTACATTTGCGTGCCGTGAACGAACAAACGAACATTTGCGTGCCGTGAACGAACAAACGATTAAGTTATGCATTTTGAGCTGACAGACAGAACGGGGGGGGGGGAGGATGGTGGGGGGGTGGGAGCTGGGAGGGGGGGGGTGGGGAGGGAGAGAAAGAGGAGGAGGGACGGGGGGGAGAGGGAGAGGGGAGGGGAGGTTGTGTGTGTTTAAGGGCGAGCTACAATGATGAATGTTTGGTAATGAATCTTGTTAAAACTAATGGACAGCGAAAGGAAGGCGGGAGGAGAGAGAGAGAGAGAGAGAGAGAGAGGGAGAGAGAGAGAGAGAGAGAGAGAGAGAGAGAGAGAGAGAGAGAGAGAGAGAGAGAGAGAGAGAGAGAGAGAGAGAGAGAGAGGTGTAAAGTCCAGTTACCTGATCGAGCCATACGTTGGTGACCAAGACCTGATCCTTCTCGTCCTGCAACATTAAGTACACGAAGCCATCAGCACCACCAGCAAGCCAGTAATACAATATATCACTAGAACCACCAGCAGTCAGTAATACATTAACCATCAGCACCACTAGCAAACCAGTAATACAGTAAATCACTAGAACCACCAGCAAACCAGTAATACAGTAAATCACTAGAACCACCAGCAAACCAGTAATACAGTAAATCACTAGAACCACCAGCAAACTAGTAATACAGTAAATCACTAGAACCACCAGCAAACCAGTAACACAGTAAATCGCTAGAACCACCAGCAAACCAGCAATACAGTAAATCGCTAGAACCACCAGCAAACCAGTAATACAGTAAATCGCTAGAACCACCAGCAAATCAGTAATACAATATATCACTAGAACCACCAGCAAACCAGTAATACAGTAAATCACTGGAACCACCAGCAAACCAGAAATACACCGGCAAAACCAGTAATGCAGTAAATCTGACTCACCATGTCAAAGATCTGAGTCAGGGTCAGACCCATCCTGATGACGACAGGAGTGGTGGCGATGCGGACGGGTCTGACGGACTTCTCGTAGCCCCTCATGACGTAGTTGAGGAGGCGTTGCTCGTCCGGCAAGTGTGCTAGGCGGTCGGAGGGTCGCACGGTCTTCTGGACGTTGTTGTACGTATTGGGCTGGGACTGGGGGCGGGGCTGGGCGGGGGTCGGGGTGGCGGATGGAGGGGGGTAGGTCACAGTGGGGTCATCCGTGTGGGTCATCTGCACCACGTCCACCACCTGAATCACCTTCTCTGCCTCACCCAGCACTGAAACACACAGACGCGAACTTCTTATGACCGGCTTTACCTCATCCAACACCGCAACACAGACACAGTTGTTTTGACCTTTCGGCTTTGTCCAGCGCTGCAACACAAACACACTTATTCCGACTTCTCTGCCTCATCCAACATTGCAACACAAAACACGTATTCCGACGTCTCTGCTTCAGCCAACACTGCAACACAAACACACAGTTATTCTGACCTTTCTGTCTCACCTTACACTGCAACACAGCTACACATCTATTCGGACCTCTCTGCCTATCTAAAACCTGCAGCACAAACACACACGTATTGTGACCTGTCTGCTTCAATTAACACCGCAACACAAACACATATTATTCTGACGTTTCCGTCTCATCAAACATTGCAACAAAAACACATAGTTATTCTGACCTTTCTGCCTCGCCTAACACTGCAACATTAACGCACGCACACGCACACGCACACACACACACACACACACGCACACACACACACACAACACACACACACACACACACACACACTGACGGAGAGAGAGAGAGAGAGAGAGAGAGAGAGAGAGAGAGAGAGAGAGAGAGAGAGAGAGAGAGAGAGAGAGAGAGAGAGAGAGAGAGAGAGGAAAAAGAAGAAGAAGAAGAAAGAAATCGATTTCAGAGAGCCTCTAGTCGACTTCTAATTCGTACAAACCAATATTACCCAATGAAACCCAACCCCCACTATCAAACCTAATCATCGCCCCTCCCTCTGTCCCATTACTGAGGGGAGCCAAGCCGCCCAGTAAACACATCAAACAGTGAGGAAGAAGGGGGGCCCGGGAGAGAACAAAGGAAAGGCCAAGCTCAAACGACAAGGAACAAAAAGTGACAAAGAAAATCTTAGACGACCCACCAGGGACTGAGAGATCTCCAGTGATTTAGAGACTGCCTAAATCACTCAGACACTGCCCCTTAAAAGGCCATTTTTTGGGTTGAAAGCAATCAAGCCAGTGTTCCTGAAGAGACTTGACCGGACAGGGCTTTCTTTCTCAATACGTTTCTCTCGCCTACCTCGCCAGATGCAATCGATCTGGGGAATAAATCATCCATCTTCCCCCCTCCCCCCCCTCCACCTCCTCCCCACATGACAGTTTCAATCCGACAAAAGTTGCACTTCAAGGGGACTAATTGTCCTAGTTTCCTTCAGTCAGAATGCATCCAAAAGGGATTTGGTCTTCTTTGTGTCCAGCTGTCCAACTGGGGACTTTGTCTTCTCTCTGTCCGACTGCAAGAGGGGACCTGGTCTTCTCTGTATCCAACGGCAAGAAGGGACTTGACCTCTGTATCCGACTGAGAGGGGACTTGTCCTTCTGTGTATCCTTCTGTGTCAAACTGCAAGACGGGACTTGCCCTTCTCTGTATATGACCGTAGAGAGAACTTGGCCTTCTCTGTATACAACTGCAAGTGGGGACTTGACCTCTGTGTTCAGTTGCAAGAAGGGACTTGACCTTCAATGTATCCGACTGACAGGGGACTTGACCTTCTCTGTTTTCAACTGCAAGTGGGGACTTGACCTCTGTGTTCAACTGCAAGAAGGGATTTGACCTCTGTATCCAACTGCAAGGAAGGACTTGACCTCTGCGGTCAACTGCAAGAAAAGACTTGACCTCTGTATCCAACTGCCAGAAGGGACTTGACCTTCTCTGTATTCAACTGCAAGAAGGGATTTGTTTGTCTCTGCATGCGACTGTAGAGAAGACTTTACCTTCTCTGTATTCAACCGAAAGTAGCCACTTGACCTTCTTGAGGCCAACAGTAGAGGGGACTTGGCCTGTTGTTTCCAACTGCAAGAAGGGACTTGACCTTCTCTATATCTGACATTAGAAGGGACTTGACCTTCTCTATATCTGACATTAGAAGGGACTTAAAATTCTCTATATCTGACATTAGATGGGACTTGACCTTCTCTATATCTGACATTAGAAAGGACTTGACCTTCCCTATATATGACATTAGAAGGGACTTGGCCTTCTCTATATCTGACATTAGAAAGGACTTGACCATCTCTGAGTCCAGCTGCACAAGGGGACTTGACCTTCTCTTTATCCGACAGTAGGAGGGACTTGACCTAGCTTCTCTGTATCTAACCGCAAGAGGGGACTTTGCTTCTGTCTCCATCGACTGCAAAGAAGACTCGGCATTCTCTCAGTCCGAGAGGGGAACAAGTCTTCCGTTTGCAGAGGGAATTTGGCCTTCTCTCTTTCCGCCCTGAAGGGACGCTTTTTTTGAGATGTCTGATGCCTTTCCCTGTCTGGAATCTCAGGGCTGTCATTTGATTCCCATTTTCTATCTCCTCTCCGGAGTTTTGTATCTAGTGCTGTCGTACTTTTTGTCTTGTCTCGTTCCTGTAAATAGCACGTTCTCCTTACCCCCCCCCCCTCTCAACTCCCCACCCCAATGAAATTCATTCTTCAATACCTTTCGTAAAGATAATGGATTTTCTGTGCAGCTGTTTGGTTTTCTGGAGCGGCTAGGAGATGATAGTTGGTCGGTGGTACGTGCAGAATGTTGTTCACGACACTGGTATATGCCATGATGTATCTATAATGTCATTAAATGTTTTATTATTTTTCGCCATTCCTCTTTTCAAATTAACAAACTCTGGTACTGAGAAATTAAACGGAAAGGCGACGATACCAGCATGTCTTATCCTTATACGGTTTTCTTTGTTAGTTAGTTTGTTAACAATGGCAATATCGATGGGACTAACTCTTCCAAAATGGGTGTTCGTTGTTTTGTGTTCGCACGTTTTTTTTTTTTGTAACTGAGGTTGATTCGTGAACGAAATGTTCTGGACTTGTTTCGAGAAGCGGAGTCGTTTCGACCCAACGTGTTCTCGGCCTGAGATGACCGAAACGGTGGAGAGGGTGTACAAACCCCCCGATAATCTATCTTCTGTCTCTCCGACCGAAAACAAGGAGAGGGAAAAGGGGTCAAGGGGTCAGTTGTCTCCCCTGTTGGACTGCAAGGGGTGTTCCACTTTCTACAGTTAGCTGTCCTTCTGTCCGATTTCAAGGGGGGGGAGGGGGGTGGGGAGGGGGGGGGGGGGAGGTGGGAAGGGGCGTTGATTCTCGTTTGTTCTGTATTTTGCAGGAGGGGTAGCAGTGGCATAGGTGAGGGGGTGGGGGTGGGTGGTTCTGCTGAGTGTAGTCTTCGCTCTGAACATGGGGAGAGGTTCATGACGGTGATAACGGTGGGAAAAAAGGACAAAATGGACTACAACGCATAGAAAAGAGAGAGAGAGAGAGAGAGAGAGAGAGAGAGGAGAGAGAGAGAGAGAGAGAGAGAGAGAGAGAGAGAGAGAGAGAACTCGAACCTCGAAACTTTAGTTTACAAGGATTTAGGTTAGGTCAGTAAAAACGTCAAAACTAGTCCTGGAAAGAGAGAGAGAGAGAGAGAGAGAGAGAGAGGAGAGAGAGAGAGAGAGAGAGAGAAGAGAGAGAGAGAGAGAGACGAGAGAGGGAGAGAGAGAGAGAGAGAGAGAGAGAGAGAGAGACAGACAGACAGACAGACAGACAGACAGACAGACAGACAGACAGACAGACAGACAGACAGACAGAGACAGAGTTTCGTTTCTGGGATGTTTCTCTCCCTGAAGCAGTTATCTTTTGCATGGCTTATTAATACACTGGTAAGAGAACAGACTACACTCCCAGAACATTTTCCAGACCACAGTATCGACGCCTTCGCACGTTCATACACTTCTTTATTACAGACAACGTTGATAGGATATGTTTATAATAACACGTTACATTTACAAAGCGCTCTTTCTCACAGGATCTCATAGAGGTTTACAATTGTTAACATTTACAATGACAAAATACACAAGCTCCACAGACGCATTGAATCAGGCAGATATAACCTGCTTATCACACACACACACACACACACACACACACACACACACACACACACACACACACACACACACTCTCTCACACCACACACACACACACACACACACACACACACACACACACACACACACACACACACACACACACACACACACACACACACACACACACACAGCACGCACGACGCACGCACGCACGCACGCACAGACCAGCACGCACGCACGCACGCACGCACGCACGCACGCACACACACACACACACACACACAAACCAATCAGTATCATGTTGGGGAAAAAGGTGAGATTTAAGTGCTGATTTAAAGGAAGAGGCTAATTATGAGAATCTGATTTCCTTTGCAAGTGTGTTCTAGAGTGTTTAATTATAATATTGCTCTTGCATGCAGCTCCTGACCAATCAGTCTGCTACCCCCCCCCCCCCCCCACCACAGCTCATCTTCTTTCTCTCTGCCTCATGTTTTACTTCTATGGCTTTCAGCATATCTCAAACCACACGTTAAGTTCTATATTTTATCTAAGGTTGCAAAGTGTGCACACCACATCGAAAAGGTCCGTCAACAACACGTTAACTTACATATTTTATCTAACGGTCTAAAGTGTGCACATCACATCAAAAAGGACTGTCATGAAATGAAAAAGCACAACCCCAAAGTAATCATCTGGTCGACTCCCAACAGTTTAACGTCTCAGTTTTAAAACGGCCGTCAGCAAATTTCAACACGCAATTCACTCCCCCCCCGCCCCCCCACTCCCTTATCATTGGCGGGAGCTGCCACAAGTATCATTTATGTCGCGACAAAACATTTGTCACAACAAAACGTCTTTTGTCGCGTCAAAGGTATGCTTGTCGCGACAAACATAATTTTGTCGTGACAAAAGTTTTGGCGCGACAAGCATACTTTTGTCGCGACAAAACAACAAAGGCGTGTTTGTCGTGACAAAAGTATGCCTGTCGCGATAAAACTTTTGTCGCGACAAAAGTACGTTTGTTGCGACACATATTTGTCGCGACAAAAGTTTTGTTGCATTAGCATAATTTTGACGTGACAAGCATATTTTTGTCGCGACAAAGACGTGTTTTGTCGCGACAAAAGACGTGTTTTGTCGCGACAAACACATGTTTGTCGCGACAAAAATGATACTTGCGGGATCCCGCCAATGATACTCCCTCCATGGAACAGGAACTGACGTCCCGATTTGAAACTGGCAGCCCCGTAGTCACGTTAACTTACATATTTTATCTCAAGTTCTAAAGTGTGCACATCAAAAAGGCCCGTCATGAAATGGAACAGCACAGCCCCACAGTAATCTTCTGGTCGACTCCAACAGTTTAACGTCTCAGTTTTAAAACGGCCGTCAGCAAATTTCAACACGCAACCCTCCCCCCCCCCCACCCCCCAACCCCTCGTCTCTCTTCCTCCCTCCACAGAACAGGAACTGACGTCCCGACTTGAAACTGGCAGCCCCGCAGTCAAATTTCGATTTTTATCCCTTCCACAAAGAAGAGCTGCTGACGTGGAAAAGAGCGACGATCCATCACGAACAATCAATGGGGCGCGACGCGCGTCGAAATGGCGCTGCCTCAAAGACGGGGGCGGCGATGGTGGTGGTGGTGGTGGTGGTGGTGTACATGTGTGTGGTGGTGGTGGGGCGGGACAGAGGGGCGGGTGGGGAGAGGGGGGGAAGAGGAGGGGAGAGAGTGAGGGAGGAGAGAGAGAGAGAGAGAGAGGGAGGGAGAGGAGAGAGAGAGAGAGAGAGAGAGAGAGGAGGAGAGAGAGAGAGAGAGAGAGAGAGAGAGAGAGAGAGAGAGAGAGAGAGAGAGAGAGAGAGAGAGAGAGAGAGAGGAGGAGTCGATACCACGTTGATCCCAGTTTTGCTGATGGTCAATTTTAAACCCGGATTCCGAAATTATACGTCTGGTGGCGGGAAGATGATGGGTGCCAGGCCGGGGGAGGAATCTGGAAATGGCGCGCAAACTAGGCAAGAACAGGGACAGGGAGCGTGGGAAATATTTGTACTAAAAAAAAATAAAAAAAATTGTTCAGCGAAATCCTTGGGAACATACAGAAAATTCTGTCCGATTCCCTGGGCAGAAGCGGAAATATGTAAACAGCAGAAACTGGTTAAACGATCTTTATTTTCCTTGGAAAGAAAATGAAACGTTTGCGGAGACACACAAAAAAAAGTAGACACACTGTCAGGGGAAATATAGAAATAATCGAAGAATGTTTGTTTTTTCTTCTCGGAGGAACCAATTCCTCGTTACGATCAGGAAAGATTTGTCGGAGGAAAAAATACCAGACGATTTAATGGGGAAAGTTCGTCTCTCTCTCTCTTCTCTCTCTCTCTCTCTCTCTCTCTCTCTCTCTCTCTTTCTCTCACTCTCTCCCCCCCTCTCTCTCTCTCTCTCTCTCCAGGGGGAAGTTGTTGGACTAGCTGTGTCGGAATGCTAAGTAGGTTTAACTTTTTTGGGAGGAACATCTGTTGAACGACGTCGTGCAAAAAGACTGCTAATCTTTTGTAAAGTATAAATACAAAAGAGGAAATCCTGGTCAAAATAATGGTGTAAAGTAAACGAAGATCCAAACAAATAAAAGGTTAAAAAGAAAAAAGAAAAAAAGAAAAAAAGCGCTATTTATTATGACAAAACACAACATGCGGAATTTTGGGGCGAGCCCCTTTTTCAAGCTACAAATCAACACTTAAACAACAGTTAAACGGTGAAGAATGTTTTTGGTTGAGCTGTTTTGTTATGTTTGCATGTTTGGTTTGGTCATAATAAATAGCATACTTTAAAAAAGAGAGTCTTTTTTAACCTTTATGTCTTTGGATCTTGGATCCCAGCAGTCATTCTTGTTTTAGATTTTTAGTGTCAGTTAAATACCAGCGGAACTGTTTGAGTTCATTCCGGTTATTAGTCAACAAAAGGTAAGTCTGACACAGATCGCTACAGGAGTGAAGAGGCAGGCCTATGTTTATCGTAGGAAGGAAGATGTAGGGATATGCTTAACGTAACTGAGGCAGGAAGGAAAAGGCAGTCCAATAAGGAAGAGGAATGCTCGGACGTAATCGAAACGAAAAGGAAGAAGCAGGCCTGGCTTAATTAAGAGGGGAAAGTGGTATATGTCTGACATAATTAAGACACAAAGAACGAGGCAGTCCTGAAGTAATCAAGACAGGAAGGAAGAGGCAGATCTGACGTAATCAAGACAGGAAGGAAGAGGCAGATCTGACGTAATCAAGAGAGGAAGGAAGAGGCAGGTCTGAAGTAATTAAGACAGGAAGGAAGAAGCAGGTCTGACGTAATTAAGACAGAAAGGAAGAGGCAGGTCTGACGTAATTAAGACAAGAAGGAAGAGGCAGGACTGACGTAATCAAGACAGGAAGGAAGAGGCAGGTCTGACGTAATTAAGACACAAAGAACGAGGCAGTCCTGAAGTAATCAAGACAGGAAGGAAGAGGCAGATCTGACGTAATCAAGAGAGGAAGGAAGAGGCAGGTCTGAAGTAATTAAGACAGGAAGGAAGAAGCAGGTCTGACGTAATTAAGAGAGGAAGGAAGAGGCACATCTGACGTAATCAAGAGAGGAAGGAAGAGGCAGGTCTGAAGTAATTAAGACAGGAAGGAAGAGGCAGTCCTGACGTAATCAAGACAGGAAGGAAGAGGCAGATCTGACGTAATCAAGACAGGAAGGAAGAGGCAGATCTGACGTAATCAAGAGAGGAAGGAAGAGGCAGGTCTGAAGTAATTAAGACAGGAAGGAAGAAGCAGGCCTGACGTAATTAAGAGAGGAAGGAAGAAGCAGATCTGACGTAATCAAGAGAGGAAGGAAGAGGCAGGTCTGAAGTAATTAAGACAGGAAGGAAGAGGCAGTCCTGACGTAATCAAGACAGGAAGGAAGAGGCAGATCTGACGTAATCAAGACAGGAAGGAAGAGGCAGATCTGACGTAATCAAGAGAGGAAGGAAGAGGCAGGTCTGAAGTAATTAAGACAGGAAGGAAGAAGCAGGTCTGACGTAATTAAGACAGGAAGGAAGAGGCAGGTCTGACGTAATTAAGACAAGAAGGAAGAGGCAGGACTGACGTAATCAAGACAGGAAGGAAGAGGCAGGTCTGACGTAATTAAGACACAAAGAACGAGGCAGTCCTGAAGTAATCAAGACAGGAAGGAAGAAGCAGGTCTGACGTAATTAAGACTGGGAGGAAGAGGAAGGTCTGACGTAATTAAGACTGGGAGGAAGAAGCAGGTCTGACGTAATTAAGACTGGGAGGAAGAGGCAGGTCTGACGTAATTAAGACTGGGAGGAAGAGGCAGGTCTGACGTAATTAAGACAGGGAAGAAGAGGCAGGACTGACGTAATCAAGACAGGAAGGAAGAGGCAGACCTGACGTAGTCAAGACAGGAAGAAAGAGAAAGGTCTGACTTAACCAAGACAAGAAGGAAGACTCCGCTGAATGTATGGAAAATAATGCATTATTTCATTCCTTTTTTTCTTTTCTTAAACCTCTTTCTGCTAGACCCAGATAATTAACCGTTTCTTTGTCCTGGACACGGGGAAATAATTCTGTCAGGGCTGCAATGGAGAGGAGACGGAGAAGGAGAAGAAGGAGGAGGAGGTCTTAGGTCAAGATTTCCATTTTCTGAGCAGACAAAACTTGCGAACAGCGCCGCCTGGTGTGCACCGAGTAAGACAAGATGGCGACCGGAAGTCTGGCTGCTGCTGCTGGCAGAGGTTCGGCCCGCGCGCCGTGACCTTCCACCCTCCTCCTCCCTCCCTCTCTACGTGTCCCCCTCCCCCTCCCCCACCCCCCCGTCCACCTCCCCCCTCCCCTCCCACGCCAAAGCCGTGTCACATCCCTGCCGGCGATTACGTGGCTTTTTTTTCCATTAACGTGTGAGTGTTGGTTGGCTCGCTTTGTCCGCTGTCGCCCAGTGTCGCCCCCGACCTCTGTCCCCTCCTCCCGCAACCACTCGCCACTTTTTTGCTTTTTGTTTGTGTGTTTATTTAGTAGATTTATACATGTCTGCAGAGTTTCACTCGCCCTGATATAACCTGTCACGGTTGACTGGGCGTGAAACACCGGGGAGTGGGGATAGGTCAGTGGTTCTATAGAGCGCCGGACTCGTGATCTAAAAGGTCGCGGGTTCGAATCCCCGCAGAAGCGGCGGGAGAATTGTCTTCTCCAGGGTCAACTTTCTGTGCTGACTCTTATTTCGGTATCTGTTCCACACCCGTGTTACCGCAGTAGCACGTAAAAGATCCCGGTCATTCTGCCAAAAGTGCAGGTGGCAGGTTACTGCTAAACACGCGTACACCTTACGTATGTGGCTTTGCATGAAGTGACATGGTGCATGGTTGTATGGTGTACGCAGAACGCGCCGAGATGGCAGCAGTTTCATGTGGCACCAGCCATGCCAGCGCTGTAAGCCAGTACACCACTTCGGTGGATATTCAAAAACGCGCTATAAAAAGCTATTCATTCATGTAGAACCACGTGCGAGCGCAGTGAGTCTGCTCGAGAGCGGAGAATAGCGCGAAAATAAAAGCGATCAACAAGTTACTTACTTACATACAGAGGTTCAGGGGGCTTTTCAACCATCCGGCCGAGGCTACTCCCCCCCCCCCCCCCCCCCCCCCTTGGTCAACAGCGTGTCACCGTCACCAGAACCTACGCACAGACTTGCGAGACTGTGGAACCGTTGGTTGAGTGTTGCTTTACGTCCACAGAAACCGTAGGCTTATTAGGGACGGGAGCCCAGGACGGCCAGCCTCGACTTTCACACAGCTCCTGAGCTCTGTCTGTGGAGCCGGTTGCAGAAATAGGTTTTATCGGCATCGCAGACCCACTAACTAGCAATCTGTCTTTCTGTCTTGCTGAAGTAGTCTTGCTGGTTATGATCTACCTTCTCGGAGTGGTCTGTCCGGTTCTCTCTTTCTGGAGTGGTCTGTCCGGTTCTCTCTTCTTGGAGTGGTCTGTCTGGTTCCCTGTTCTTGGAGCGGTCTGTCCGGTTCTCTCTTTCTGGAGTGGTCTGTCCGGTTCTCTCTTCTTGGAGTGGTCTGTCTGGTTCCCTGTTCTTGGAGCGGTCTGTCCGGTTCTCTCTTTCTGGAGTGGTCTGTCCGGTTCTCTCTTCTTGGAGTGGTCTGTCTGGTTCCCTGTTCTTGGAGCGGTCTGTCCGGTTCTCTCTTTCTGGAGTGGTCTGTCCGGTTCTCTCTTCTTGGAGTGGTCTGTCTGGTTCCCTGTTCTTGGAGCGGTCTGTCCGGTTCTCTCTTTCTGGAGTGGTCTGTCCGGTTCTCTCTTCTTGGAGTGGTCTGTCTGGTTCCCTGTTCTTGGAGCGGTCTGTCCGGTTCTCTCTTTCTGGAGTGGTCTGTCCGGTTCTCTCTTTCTGGAGTGGTCTGTCCGGTTCTCACTTCTTGGAGTGGTCTGTCCGGTTCTATCTTCCTGGAGTGGTCTGTCCGGTTCTCTCTTCTTGGAGTGGTCTGTCCGGTTCTCTCTTCCTGGAGTGGTCTGTCCGGTTCTATCTTCCTGGAGTGGTCTGTCTGGTTCTCTGTTCTTGGAGCGGTCTGTCCGGTTCTATTTTGAGTGGTCTGTCCGGTTCTCTCTTCTTGGAGCGGTCTGTCCGGTTTTCTCTTCCTGGGGTGCTCTGGCTCTCTTTTACTCTCTCTCTATCTCAGGTACAAACGTGGGTACGAAAACCAAGACAAAGAACCCATTCCTACTGCAAATATTTCACAGTAAGCTACATATGCCGAGACGTTATACTACCATAGCAAAGTAGATATACCGAGACGTTATAGTAACATACAAGGTAAATGAGGTGTCATGCTATAATAGCAAGGTAAATGAGGTGTTATACTACCACAGCAAGGTAAATGAGGTGTTACACTTTCATAGCAAGGTAAATGAGGTGTCATGCTATAATAGCAAGGTAAATGAGGTGTTATAATACCACAGCAAGGTAAATGAGGTGTTATACTATCACAGCAAGGTAAAGGAGGTGTTATACAATCATAGCAAGGTAAATGAGGTGTTATACTACCACAGCAAGGTAAATGAGGTGTTATACTATCATAGCAAGGTAAATGAGGTGTTATACTATCATAGCAAGGTAAAGGAGGTGTTATACTACACAGGGAAAGGTTTTAAAAAGGGAAAGTGTTATACTATCACAGCAAGGTAAAGGAGGTTTTTTGTACTATCGTAGCAAGGTAAATGAGGTGTTATACTACCACAGCAAGGTAAATGAAGTGTTACACTATCACAGCATGGTAAGTGAGGTGTTATACTATCGTAGCAAGGTAAATGAGGTGTTATACTATCACAGCAAGGTAGGTACACCGAGGCGTTACACAACCATAGTAACGCACAGATAGATACCCACGCATACGCCCACATATAAATTATATGACCTTGTCCTTGACGTGGAACTGTGGAAGGTCGCAGCAACGGACCGTGACCAGATGACCGGGTCCTGGTCAGAGCGTCCTTCGTTGAAACACCTCGTTAAGCCCACTGCCAGCCAACGATCGGTATTGATTGAAAACAGGGGGGAAGGCTGGGCGCTTGCACTAGTTTCGAAGGGTTCCTAGCCCGCACCAACAAGCTGTGATGGAACACTGGTGGGCCCAAAATGTTCAACTCCGGATTTGGATTACTGAAGCATTCTGACGATGCATTTGCCATGTGACACTACCGTAACCCCCTACCCTTCCCCCAGATAAAAAAAACAAAAAAACACCACCACACGAAGCAACAAAAAGCACCAGCTACAAAAATACAAACAAACAAACAACAACAACAACAAAAAGAAAAAGTAAAACACAACAGCAAAAAAATAAACAAAAACAACATAACCAAAATACAACACACACACACACACACACACACACACACACAACACACACACACACACACACACACACACACACACCACACACACACACACACACACACACAACACACACACACACACACACGCACACAACACACAACACACACACACACACACACACACAACACAACACAACACACACACCACACACACACCCCACACACACACAGCACCCAGTGTTGCTATAATCACTCTGCAGAAGCTGTGCTCTTAGTCAACAAACACACGTACAACATGCACAGCGTATCTCCACCAACACAACAACACACACACACACAACACAACAACAAACAACAAAACAACAACCCACACACACAAACACACCAAAATAACAACACAAACAACAGCAACGCGTCCCAGTGTTGCTATAATCACTCTGCAGAAGCTGTGCTCTTAGTCAACAAAACAGTAACAGTGTCAGGGCGTCGCGGTAACTCTGCCACAGGTTTGTTTGCGTTGCATCTTCCTTCTTCTTTACTCATGCTGTGGTCATGCAACTTACCACCATACCCCTCTCTTCGCTTTTTGTTTTGTTCTTGGTTTTTGGTTCTTTTCCTCCATTCATACCCCGTCTCAATGAACAGAACTGAAGTGGACAACAAGGAGACCAGATCTCAAACATTCGGCTAACTCGCCAGAAATATCAGATCACAGAAGCTCTCCAAATCTTCCATAAACATAGGGATGATGTACAGTTACATAACAAACAAGACGGACTCATGTACAGTCAGATAAACAAACAAGGCAGGAACACCTACAGTTAGTCAAACCGCCAAAAGACAGGAACACCTACAGTTAGCCAAACCGCCGAAAGACGGGAACACCTACAGTTAGCCACACCGCCAAATGACGGGAATACCTGCAGTTAGCCAAACTGCCAAAAGACGGGAACACCTGCAATAAGCCAAACCGCCAAAAGACGCCGGTAACACCTGCATTTAGCCAAAACGCAAAAAGACGCCGGGAACAACTGCAATTAGCCAAAACGCAAAAAGACTGGAACATCTGCAGTCATCCAAACCGCCAAAAGACGCCGGCAACACCTGCAGTTAGCCAAACCGCCAAAAGACGCCGGCAACACCGGCAGTCAGCCAAACCAACGACGGGAACATCTGCAGTCATAATAATAATAAAAGTATATACTCTCTTAACATCTGCAGTGAGCCAAACCGCCGACGGGAACATCTGCAGTGAGCGAAAACGCCGATGGGTATATAATATGCAGTCAGCCAAACTGCCAAAAGGCGGTAACACCTGCAGTCACCCAAACTGCGACAGTGACGGGATCTCGTGCAGTTAGCCAAACCAACGACGGGAACATCTGCAGGAATAATAATAATTAAAAGTATTTATTATAATAAACTATAGTTACTGGAACATTCACAGTCACCCAAACCACCACACGACAGGGTCACGCACAGCCACCGACCCAAATATGTTTTATCGCATCCATGGCCTTAAGTGGAGTAGAGGCATTACATCGGCGCTAAAAGGCTCCCATCCCTATCCCATTTCCACACCGCCTGGCCAATTCTAGGACTGCAGATTGAACACATTTGTAAAAGCGAACATCACCTCACGACGCAATGAACACGCGCGCCCTCAAGACGTTGTTGGTTGATTCAGCTAGTGGTGTACGTCGCCCAAAGCTGTTGGAGATTCGTCACCACAACCATGCACCCAGTACTGTTGGACAATCGTGAGTCAGTATGTATACTGTTGGGAATTTGTGACTCCAACCACCCACAGTGTTGGACAGTTGTGACTCCACCCACAGTGTTGGACAGTCGTGACTCCAACCACCCACAGTGTTGGATAGCCGTGACGACCCACTACCCACAGTGTTGGACAGTCGTGACTCTAACCACCCAGAAGTATTAGACACTCGTGACCCAGTACTGTTGGACACTCGTGACCCAGTACTGTTGGACACTAGTGACCCAGTACTGTTGGAAATTCGTAACCCAGTACTGTTGGAAACTTGTGACCCAGTACCGTTGAACACTCGTGACCCAGAAATGTTGGACAGTCGTGATCTAAACCACCCAGCACTGTTGGACAGTCGTGACAAAGTACTGTCTGACAGTGATGACCCCAACCACCCAGCACTGTTGGACAGTCGTGACAAAGTACTGTCTGACAGTGATGACCCAAACCACCCAGCACTGTTGGACAGTCGTGACAAAGTACTGTCTGACATTCACGACCCCAACCAGCCAGCACTGTACTGACAGTCATAACTCCAACAACCCAGCACTGTTGGACAGTCGTGACAAAGTACTGACAGTCATGACCCCAACCACCCAGCACTGTTGGACAGTCGTGACAAAGTACCTACAGTCATGACTCCAACCACCCAGCACTGTTGGACAGTCGTGACAAAGTACTGTCTGACAGTCATGACTCTAACCACCCAGCACTGTTGGACAGTCGTGACAAAGTACTGACAGTCATGACCCCAACCAGCCAGCACTGTTGGACAGTCGTGACAAAGTACTGACAGTCACGACCCCAACCACCCAGCACTGTTGGACAGTCGTGACAAAGTACTGACAGTCACGACCCCAACCAGCCAGCACTGTTGGACAGTCGTGACAAAGTACTGACAGTCATGACCCCAACCAGCCAGCACTGTTGGACAGTCGTGACAAAGTACTGACAGTCACGACCCCAACCAGCCAGCACTGTTGGACAGTCGTGACAAAGTACTGACAGTCATGACCCCAACCACCCAGCACTGTTGGACAGTCGTGACAAAGTACTGACAGTCACGACCCCAACCAGCCAGCACTGTTGGACAGTCGTGACAAAGTACTGACAGTCACGACCCCAACCACCCAGTGCTGTTGGACAGTGGCGACCCCAGCCAGTGTACATCACTAGTACTGTTGAACAGTCGTAATCCAGCCCGGGGGCATCACCAGTACTACTGGACGTTCGTGACCAACCCTAGTCAGGGGACTTACCCGACGCACTCGCCCCTTTCTGAGTGTCGGAAGTGCGATCAAAGCTGAGTGCAATACAAATAAACTAATGGTACTGTATTACGTCAATGGTTTTGATATAGACAGAAAACTAGAAACCTGTCCCAAATTTGGGGTACATCAAACAAAGAAACAACAACAACAACAACAACAACAACAAGAGAATCTCTGTTTTGAGCGGTCGATTTTTTTTACAGAAACCATTATATACACCAGAGGGGAGGGCGGGAGAGAGAGGGGGAGGGGGAGGGAGGAGAGGAGAGAGAGAGAGAGAGAGAGAGAGAGAGAGAGAGGAGAGAGAGAGAGAGGAGAGAGAGAGAGAGAGGGAGGAGAGGGGGGAGGGGAGGGGAGAGGAGGGAGAGGAGGGAGGAGAGAGGGATGGAGGGAGGGGGGGAGGGACAGAGGAGAGAAAGGGGGGGGAGGAGAAAAAAATCGACAAGCATGGACGGTCGGAAGTAAGAGAACCCTAGCGCAGCAGAAAACGATCGGAAGCTCTCTCCATAGTGCCGTGTGCAAAACGCGATAAGGGCGACAATGCACGATTTCTTTTTACGTCTTATCCCCCTTGACAAACACACGTTCGCATTTTCAGGATGATTTAGATGCAAACCGTAGGGGATCGAAATTTGTTGGCATTCTTGTAGTTTTCTTTTTTCCCACTGCAAACTCGTGCCCTCCTCCCAGTCCTCCGCCTAAAAGAGAGAGAGAAGAAGAGAGAGAGAGAGAGAGAGAGAGAGAGAGAGAGAGAGAGAGAGAGAGAGAGAGAGAGAGAGAGAGAGAGAGAGAGAGATTTAATTTAGTGTTCCCAGCAACCCCGGAGTCTCTCGGTCCTGTGTCAGAGCTGTCACGATTGTGGAGACAAACGTCACAGACAAAACTAACTCAGGAAAGTTATTTAACTGACGTCAGTCTTAAAGTTTCGTTTCGTTTTTGTTTTTCTGCTCGTGTATATAATTTTATAATCACCCGACGGAAAAAAAGGGAAATAACCTGACAGCTGCGATCGAGGGACCGCTCAGTGGAGCTGGGACTGCATCTGGGACTGAACAACGCCTAGTGTCTGCACCATGCGTATAACGATAGCCAAAACATGAACGCCTAGTGTCTGCACCATGTGTATAACGATAGCCAAAACATGAACGCCTACTGTCAGCACCATGTGCATAACGATGGCCAAAACATGAACGCCTACGGTCTGCACCATGCGCATAACGATGGCCAAAACATAAACGCATACTGTCTGCACCTTGTGCATAACGATGGCCAAAACATGAACGCCTACTGTCTGCACCATTTGTATAACAGTAGCCAAAACATCAACGCCCACTGCAGGGGGTTTCTGAATCCTGTGCCGTGACTGTAGACAGAGCATGGCAACTGGCAAAACCTGCAGGACTGTTGTAAACTCTGTGCCATGCATGTGGAGAGGGCACGGCAACTGGTAAAATCCCGCAGGACTGTTTTGAACCCTGTGACATGCATGTAGAGGGGGCAAGGCAACTGGCAAAACCTGCAGGACTGTTTTGAACCCTGTGATATGCATGTAGAGGGGGCAAGGCAACTGGCAAAACCTGCAGGACTGTTTTGAACCCTGTGCCAAGCATGTAGAAAGAGCATGGCAACTGGCAATACCGGCAGGACTGCTGTACATACCGTACAACGCATGCGGAGACATAGGATGGCAACTGGCAAAACCGGGAAGACTGCTGTAAACCTTATACCATGCACGTAGAGGGAGCATTGCAACTGGCAAAACCTGCAGGACTGTTATAAATACTGTGCCATACATGTAGAGAGAGCATGACAACTGGCAATACCTGCAGGACTGTGGTAAACCCTCTGCCATGCACGTTGTGAGAGCATGGCAACTGGCAAAACAACAACAACTGCAGGACTGTTTTGAACCCTGTGACATACAAGTCGAGAGAGCATATATGGCAATTGGCAAAACCTGCAGGACTGTTGTACACCCTGTACCATCATGCAGACAGAACATGGCAACTGCAAAACCTGCAGGACTGTTTTGAACCCTGATCCATGCATGTGGAGAGAGCATGACAACTGGCAAGACCTGGAGGACTATTGTGAGCTCAGTGTCTAGCATGCAGAGAGGGACAAGCTGACAGCCGCAAAGCAATTTAAACCCGGCACAATTGCCTATGACAGTCTACGGGGATCCGATCTACAACAGGTTTTAACTTGCCTAAAATCATTAGGACTCTCTCACTGTGTCTGTCTGTCTGTCTCTGTTTCTGTCTGTCTCTGTCTCTCTTCTGTCTCTGTCTGTCTGTCTGTCTGTCTGTCTCTGTCTGTCTCTGTATCTCTCTCTCTCTTCTGTCTCCCTCTCTCTGTGTGTCTCTGTCTGTCTGTCTGTCTGTCTGTAGTATAGGAAGGACTGGCTGTTAGGTCCAAATGGACCAAATGGACCTAACACTACTATCTTTGAGGATTAAAATTTTCGAGTTCGAGTTCTCTCTGTCTCTGTTCCCCCCCCCCTCTCTGTTTCTCTCTCTCTCCTCTCTCTCTGTCTCTCTCTATTTCTCTGTCTCTTTCTCTGTTTTTTTTCTCTCTCTCTCTCTTTCTCTGTTTCTCTCTCTGTGTCTCTCATAATCTCTCTGTCTCTCTCTGTCTCTGCTCTGTCTGTCTGTCTCTCTCTCTGTCTCACTTTCGCTGTCTCTCTATTTTCTTTCTTTCTCTGTCTCTGTCTCTGTGTCTCTGTCTGTATGTCTGCCTGCCTGTCTGTCCCTGTCTGTCTGCTGTCTGTCTGTCTGTCTGTCTCTCTCTCTCTCCAGATTGGTCTCTCGCTCGCCTTCCAAAACAAATGACGCGACAATTAAGCAAATCTTACAATTTACGTCAGTTCCCGGGAAGTCCCTTTCGACCCTGAAGCGATTTTGAAAAATCGATGCAGTTGAAGATTTTGGAGTAAAACGTACCGTACGCCAAATACTGTTCCCCGCACACTCAAGAACAGTTGAAATTTTAGCTCTGGAATCTGAGCTATTGCAAGTCAACGCGAAGTGACGAGAATGTGATTAGATTGGGTATTCGTACAAACATAATACGATGACGGTTTCGACTGTAATGACATTTTTCGTACAATGTGCACATTTCGGCGAAAATCACGTCTTAGCTGGCAGACCTGACTGGTGCTGTTTAAAACGGACGACACACCTATTGGTGCTATTAAAATTTACACATCAGCTGGTGCTGTTTAAAACGCACGACACATTTACAGGTGCTGTTTCAACGCATGACACACCTACTGGTGCTGTTTAAAACGCAGGACAAATCTGGTGGTGCCTCTTAAAATGCACGACACACATACTGGTGCTGTGTTTTAAACACACTACACATCAGCTGGTGCTGTTTAAAACGCACGACACACTTCTGGGGCTACCTAAAACGCACAAAACATCTATGGTGATGTTTAAAATGCACGGCACATTTACAGGTGCTGTTTAAAACGCACTACACCTACTGGTGATGTTTAAAATGCACGACACATCTATGGTGCTGTTTAAAACGCACGACACATCTATGGTGCTGTTTAAAACGCAAGACACCTGTATGGCGCAATTTAAAACGCACGACACTTCTATGGTGCTACTTAAAACGCACGACACATGTATGGCACAATTTAAAACGCACGGCACATCTATAGTGCTGCTTAAAACGCACGACACATCAATGGTGCTGCTTAAAACGTACGACACATGTATAACGCAATTTAAAACGCACGACACATGTATGGCGCAATTTAAAACGCACGACACATCTATGGTGCTGCTTAAAACGCACGACACATCAATGGTGCTGTTTAAAACGTACGACACATGTATAACGCAATTTAAAACGCACGACACATCTATGGTGCTGCTTAAAACGCACGACACCTCAATGGTGCTGTCTAAAACGCACGACAATCTATTCTCCACAGGGGGAAATCACCCAGACCACCACTCAAAAGCTGACAACTCCTTCAGCCGTAAGCGAATCTCCCCGACCCCCGGACACACCCCAAAATACGATACATCAACAACCACCCGGGCATAAAATTGCCGGAAAAGGCCGGAATACTCCAAGAGGAAGGAGGAGACCGGAACCAGAAAAGCCAGCTCCATCTTGTGCTGTCCGAAAAACACTGCTGCAGCCAATCAAGCCAAAGTGCCTTGACATAAAAAAAATATATACATATAAAAAGAAGCTGCTGATAGTTTTGGTCGCAAAAATGTAGACCAACTGCCAACAAAGAAAACCAAAGCAACCTACCAGCCAACAAGCAAACAAACAAAACAAAACAGCCCCAACCCCCAAAAAAGTACAACAACAACGACAAAACAAACAAGCCCCCCCCCCCCCCCCCCCCCCCACACACAAACACACACACACATACACGCACAAACACAGACAGACAGACAGAGAGACACCACACACACACACACACACACACACACACACACACACACACACACACACACACACACACGCAAAAACACAGACAGACACATACACACACACACACACACACACACACACACACACACACACACACAACACACACACACAGTAAACAAAAAACATGCCACTGGACATGATGAGAACATTTATGTTGATCGCTTTTAGACAGCGCTATTCTTCGCTCTCGAGCAGACTCACTGCATTCCACACAGTGCACGCTGGATTATTTTCCATAATCCCACCAAACCCTGACATAGACTACGGGATCTTTAACGTGCGTATGCGATCATTGCATTCGTATACACACGGGGAAACATAGGTCTCATCCGAAGACACTTTTGTTGAGTCTGCTCCGAAGAAACCTGGAGGCGGGTGCAAAGCTTAGCACATACGATCAACCATCCACGCAGTGACCACTCTCGACCATAAAACACTCAAACCATGCACCCAACCTGAGACTATAAATCATGAAATGTTCACCCCTGAACCTGAAACTGAGAAAGAGATACTCAACCCTGAACCGGAAACTGAACATGAAATACTCAACCATGAACCTAAATATGAAATATTCAACCCGGAACCTAAGCATGAAATACCCAACCCTGCACCTGAAATTAAGCATGAAATACTCAACCACGAACCTAAACATGAAATACTCAACCCTGAACCTAAGCATGAAATACCCAACCCCGTTTTCAGTTTTAAGCTGAAATACTCAACCCTAAACCCGGTCCTAAGCGTGACAAAGTCAACCTTGAACCTGAAACGAAGCACGAAATATCCAACACTGCGCCTGAAACTAAGCATGACATATTCGACCCTGAACCTGAAACTAAGCATGAAGTGCTCACTCCTGAACCTGAAACCAAGCATGAAATGATCAACCCTGAGCTTGAAACTAAGCATGAAATACTCAACCCTAACATGGCCCTAAGATATGAAATACTCAACCCTAAACCTGAAAATAAACATAAAATATTCAACCCTGAACCTTAGCATGAAATACTCAACCTTGCACCTGAAACTAAGCATGAAATACTCAACTCTAAAGCTGGCCCTAAGCAGAAAAACCTCAACCCTAAAGCTGTTCCTAAGCATGAAAAACTCAACCCTAAAGCTGTTCCTAAGCATGAAATACTCAACCTTGCACCTGAAACAAAGCATGAAATACTCAACTCTAAAGTTGGCCCTAATCATGAAAAACTCAACCCTAAAGCTGTCGCTAAGCATGAAAAACTCAACCCTAAAGCTGTTCCTAAGCATGAAAAACTCAACCCTAAAGCTGTTCCTAAGCATGAAATACTCAACTCTAAAGCTGGCCCTAAGCATGAAAAACTCAACCCTAAAGCTGTCCTAAGCATGAAAAACTCAACCCTAAAGCTGTTCCTAAGCATGAAATACTCAACCTTGCAACCTGAAACTATATAATAAGCATGAAATACTCAACTCTAAAGTTGGCCCTAAGCAGGAAAACCTCAACCCTAAAGCTGTCGCTAAGCATGAAATACTCAACCCTGAACCTGAAACTATATATAAGCATGAAATACTCAACTCTGAACCTGGCTCTAATCATGAAATACTCAGCTCTGAACCTGTCCTTAAGCATGAAATACTCTACCCTGAACCTGAAACTATATATAAGCATGAAATACTCAACCCTAAACCTGGCTCTAATCATGAAATACTCACTCTGAACCTGTCCCTAAGCATGAAATACTCAACTCTAAAGCTGTCCCTAAGCATGAAATACTCAACCCACTCCCTGGGGGTTCACTGTGCGAAAGCTCATTAGACTCAAAAGAGCGTCGGCTGTACAGTATAGTATAGGTCAGCAGGCAGACAACGACAAGGGCCTATAGACAAATGCTCGTCTGAATGGGGAGCTTGAGACAGCGGCGAATCTTAGTTTATTAATGCTGAATCCCTCTCCCAAAGGCGAGCGAGAAGACGAAGGGCCTGGGGGGAGGGAAAGGCAAACTGGGATAATAAGTCCGCTTAGAGAGGGGCTGGGTGAAACCCCGGTAACTGCAATTTGATCACGGTGGTCCCTAGCCGGTGGCCTGCACAGCACTTCCTGGTGTCCCTTCGCCGTCTCTTTACTGAGGCTATGCTGCTCTTTCTTCTCAGATGCCGTGAGTGGTGTCTATTTACTATGGATGCTTTTCTTTCTCAGATGTCGTGAGTGATGTCTGTTTACTATGGATGCTGTTATTTCTCAGATATCGTGAATGATGTCTACTGACAATGGCTTCTGTTCTTTTTCAGATGTCGTGAATGATGTCTGTTTACTATTGCTGCTGTTATTTCTTAGATGTCGTGAATGATGTCTACTGACAATGGCTTCTGTTCTTTCTCAGATGCCGTGAATGATGTCTACTTACTATGGATGCTGTTCTTTCACAGATGTGAGTTATGTCTAATTACTATGGATGCTGTTCTTTCTCAGATGTGAGTTATGTCTATTTACTATGGATGCTGTTCTTTTTCAGATGTCGTGAGTGATGTCTATTTACTATGGATGCTGTTCTTTCTCAGATGTCGTGAGTGATGTCTATTTACTATGGCTACTGTTCTTTCTCAGATGTCGTGAGTGATGTCTATTTACTATGGACTGTTCTTTCTCAGATGCCGTAGTGATGTCTATTTACTATGGATGCTGTTCTTTCTCAGATGTCGTGAGTGATGTCTATTTACTATGGATGCTGTTCTTTCTCAGATGCCGTGAGTGATGTCTATTTACTATGGATGCTGTTCTTTCTCAGATGTCGTGAGTGATGTCTATTTACTATGGATGCTGTTCTTTCTCAGATGCCGTGAGTGATGTCTATTTACTATGGATGCTGTTATTTCTCAGATGTCGTGAATGATGTCTACTGACAATGGCTTATGTTCTTTCTCAGATGCCGAGAATGATGTCTACTTACTATGGATGCTGTTCTTTCTCAGATGTGAGTTATGTCTAATTACCATGGATGCTGTTATTTGTCAGATGTTGCGATTGATGTCTATTTAGAACGGCTTCTGTTCTTTGTCAGAAGTGAATGATTTCTGTTTACAATGGCTTCTGTTCTTTCTCAGATGCCGTGAGTATGTCCCTTTACAATGGCTGCTGTTCTTTGTCAGATGTCTTGAGGGATATCTATTTACAATGGCAACTGTTCTTTGTAAATGTCGTGAATAATGTCTGTTGACAATGGCTACAGTTCTTTCTCAGATGCCGTCAGTGATGTCTTTTGACAATGGCTACTGTTCTTCGTCAGATGTCGTGAGGGATATCTATTTACAATGGCTACTGTTCTTTGTGAATGTCGTGTTTAATGTCTAATGACAATGACTATGTGAGTGATGTATATTTACTATAGCAGATGTTGTTTTTCAGATGTCGCTATTCATGCCTATTTATAATGGCTGCTGTTCTTTGTCAGATGTCGTGAATGATGTCTATTGACAATGGCTGCCGTTGTCAGATGTTGTGAGTGATGTTTCTTTACTATGGCTGCCATTATTTCTAACATATCTTCTTACTATAGCTACTGTTTTTTCTCAGATGCCGTGAGTGATGTATATTACAACAACTGCTGTGTTTCTGATATGACGTGAATGATGTCTAGTTACTATGACTACTGTTCTGTCTTATATACCGCGAGTGGCATGTTTACTATGGCTATTGCTCTTTCTCAGATGTCATGAGTGACGTCTATTTACTAAACACATATGGCTACTGCTCCTTCTCTGAAACAGGTAGGTAGTGTTGCTCAATGTCCTCAGATGTCAGTTGACATATTAGGGACAAGCTGAGACCAATGCCGAAGCATGGTTCAATATAGCTTTACGTCCACGGAAACCAGAAGGCTCGTTAGGACGGACAGCCCAGGACGGCCACCTCGACTCTCACACAGCTCCTGAACTATGCCCTGAAGCAGCCTGTGACGTGTTTTTATTACGGATGCTGCTCATTTCCGGGTGCTGCGAGTGGTGTTTCTTTAATTAAGCGATACTCTTCTTTCTTCGAATTCGACAGACAGGGTACAGCAAGTTGTATACACGCGTACAAACGTTTTCAGGAAACTCTCCTTGAATTCTGTTGAATACAAACAAGCTGTTCTACGTTCGTCGGGGAGGTTACTAGATTTACTCTTCTTTCTTAGAATTTGACGCACAAGGCACGATAAATTGTCATACACGTGTACAAACCCTCTCAGGAAACTGATTCAGTTCTGAACACAAGCAAGCTGTAAGATACCACTGACCTAGGTTTGTCGGGAAGGTTACTAGATCTACTGAACTTGAAAGTACAGTTTCCGATACAAAATCGAGCATGCCTTAGAAGATGGTAAAAAGGAGAAGAGAACATTGCCTTCCTCTTCGAGATTTCTATTTCACTGCCTGCACCGTATAAACACCTGGCACATTTTTGCTTCAGGTTTTTGCGCTTGGTATGCAGTCAGGGAATACTTGTATCTAAAGTAACCCCTTTCTGCTCACTCAGCGAGATGTGTTAAATAGCAGACATATAACAGAATCAGCACACACACACACACACACACACACACACACACCACACACACACACACACACACACACACACACACACACACACACACACATCTGTCTTATACCAGGACTATGATATAATCCTCATTTTTACTGCCATCGTCGATACTGCTATCCAACGTACGATAGTACGTGCATGTGTGGGGAAACGATTGCACACGCTACCTTATCACCAAAGATTAGGTGAACCTCTAGGTTATGGCGAAGGAACGCTAAGAAACAAACCGTCTTCTGCGTGTTTTCCAAACTTTCAACTTTCTTAGACTTACCGTCGAAAGTGTACATTTAATGCTCTCGTGAGATTCACTGACACTTTTGGAACAGAACCATGGTTCCCCTAAACACCTTGAACTGGGCATCTCCCAACTGACACATCCTGAACTAGACTACTCCCTACTGGCACACTCTGAACTGGACCATGCCTGCCTGACAGTCTTTGAACGGGACCTCACCTGACTGACACTCTTTGTACTGGACCTCACCTGACTGACACTCTTTGTACTGGACCTTCACCTGACTGACACTCTTTGTACTGGACCTCACCTGACTGACACTCTTTGTACTGGATCTCACCTGACTGACACTCTTTGTACTGGACCTCACCTGACTGACACTCTTTGTACTGGACTTCACCTGACTGACACTCTTTGTACTGGACCTCACCTGACTGACACTCTTTGAACTGGATCTCACCTGACTGACACTCTTTGAACTGGATCTCACCTGACTGACACTCTTTGTACTGGACCTCACCTGACTGACACACCCTGAACTAGACCTTTCCCTGTTGGCACCCTCCGAACTGGACCATGATTGCCTGGCACCCTCTGAACTGGACCATAATTGCCTGACATTCTCTGAACTGGACCACACCCGACTGTCACACTTTGAAGTAGACCACCACGCTCCATCGACACTCTTTGAACTGGACCACGATTCACTGACGCTCTTTAAATAGGAGCATTGTTCCCTATCACTTTTTAAACTGGGCCACGCCTCAGTGACACTCTTTGAACGGGACTATTATTTCCTGAAACATTTCCCGCTAGACAATAATTCTTGACACATTTTCAACTGCACCACGATTCCCTGACACGTTGAACTTGTTCCATGACACTATTTGAACTGGACCATAGTTCCCTGACACTCTTTAAACTGAACGATGGTTCCCCGACACTCTTTGAACAAGACGATGGTTCCCCGACACTCTTTGCACCCTTTGAACTGGACCATGGTACCCTGACACTCTTTAAACTGGACCATGGTTCCCTGACACTCTTTAAACTGGACCAAGGTTCCCTGACACTCTTTAAACTGGACGATGGTTCCCTGACACTCTTTCAACTGGACGATGGTTCCCTGACACTCTCTGAACTAGACCATGGTTCACTGACATACTTTACACTCTTTGAACTGGACCATGGTTCTCTGACACTCTTTAAATTGGACGATGGTTCCCTGACACTCTTTGAACTAGACCATGGTTCACTGACATACTTTACACTCTTTGAACTGGACCATGGTTCCCTGACACTCTTTAAACTGGACGATGGTTCCCTGATACTCTGAACTAGACCATGGTTCACAGACACACTTTACACTCTTGGAACTGGACCATGGTTCCCTGACACACTTTACACTCTTTGAACTGGACCATGGTTCCCTGACACACTTTACACTCTTTGAACTGGGCCATGGTTCCATGGCACTCCTTGAACTGCACCATGGTTCCGTGACACAGTTTGTACTAGATCATGGTTCCCTGACACTCTCTGAACTGGACCATAGTTCCCTGACACTCTTTGAACTGCACATGGTTCCCTGACACACTTTGAGCTGGTCCGAAGTTCCCTGACACACTTTAAACTGGACCATCGTTCCTTGATACTCTTTTAATTGCACCATGGTTCCCTGACACACTTTGAACTGGACCATGGTTCCCTGACACGCTTTGAACTAGACTAGGACTAGGACTCCCTGAGACACTTTGAACTGGACCATCATTCTCTGACACTCTTTGAACTAGAATTGGAAGATGACTCCCTGAGACAATTTGAACTGGACTGTAGTTCCCTGAGACACCCTGAACTGGACCATGGCTCCCTGTGACACTTTGAACTGGATCATGGCTCCCTGTGACACTTTGAACTGGACCATGGCTCCCTGACACTGTGCGAAATAAATTACGACCCACCGACATTGTTCGAGATGCCAGACACGGCCGAGGGGTAAGAACTAGCATCCGCAGAACACTCTTGTGGCCGACATGACTTCAGAATTTTAATGGCGGAATTCAGCAAGTTCATTTTGAGAGTACTGAGCCTCGAGGGCTTTGCGTTGCGCAGAAAAACGAACAGGACTACAATCGAATCCCGACTTGCACGCGCACGTTAACAGCCTACACAATTCTTCGATCGTGCATTAGGTAATTGAATTGGATTATTTGTGGAACTTTGATGGATTTAAAATCGACTAAGTGGTCCTGATTGAAGTTTGAACAACCTCTGAGCTTAGGAAAGCAACAACATCAAAAACTCTAACCACATCTTCTCACAAATCGCCGTCTGACACCATCCCCGCGGTGCGGTATCCCTCTGTTAATTTATTTAATCATTTTGGCTTTCCGAAGCAACCCGTAGTTTGACTGTATTTTGACAAGGACATTTAAATGAGAAGCCATGGATTATTTTCTGCTCCAAAAAAATCTTCAGTGCTCCTGAAAAATACAAGAAACTGCAGAAATTCGTCAAAGAAGGACTGGGTCCCATTTTTCTTTCTTTCACATCTTTCGTGCTGTTGCTGTTTCAGTTTTACACCCAATCAATGTGGAATGTTCTACACCCACTGCTCAGATTATATTTGCCTCAGAGAAAACGATCGAAGAACTACAATCTACACATATCTCATTGGGAGGGGGGAAAAAACACCTTCGCTCGGCTGGTAATTTCCTAACTTCTCATGCTTCAAGTACGAAGAGGCTGGAAAAGAAGTGAAAATGTTGGGAAGTGTGATGTATGCACTTCTTCTTCAGGGGTGTCTTGGGTATGTTCTTGTTCAGTTCAGTTCAGTTCAGTTCAAGATGATATCTATACGCTCGGAAAAGCCCATATGCGCTCCACCCCGTCTCTCTCAGAAGTTTACCCGACGATGCCTTTGAAACGGTTCCAATGATTGACGATGACCCTCTCTCGTCCTTTCAAAGAAAACCGTCTAGCGCTTCCTCTTTCCACGCATCTCTCCTCAAGGCTATCGATGGTGTGATGTCCTTAGCTTTGTGCCCGCAGGTAGTGTTTCAAGCTCCTCAACACTTCAGATCTTCCGAGAAGCGAGCCACTTGTGAGGGTTGCTTTGCCCGCCAGTCTATCCGCTCGGTCATTTCCCATCACTCCGGCATGTCCAGGGCAGTACACCCACAGGAGTTTTGGGCATGTGTGGCTGCTTCCACCTCCATTGTCAAGCTGGAGGTTGAGACCGTATGTGCTGCAGCATACGATCTTGGGGACGTTTTTTTCGGGTGGGGAGGGGTGTGTGTGTGTGGGGGGGGGGCGGGGTGGGGTGGGGGTGGGGGGGTGAGGGGGGGGGGGGTGAGGGGTGTGTGTGTGTGGACTACGTTCTTGGGAGGTTGATGTCCGTTCTTACTGAGTGTGAAGTACGTTCCTCGTATTTTTGGGGAGTGAGAGGTACGTTCTTGGGCAATGCACAGTACTCTCTTGAGGCGTGTGAAATGGATTCCTGAAGAGTGTGGCTGGTGTACGTTCTTGGGGGGTGGGGGGGGGGGGGGGGGGGGGGGGGGGGGGAG
>JABMCL010000145.1:97500-160000 GCA_018857735.1 Alviniconcha marisindica
CGATGCGGCAAACAAACAACATCCATGGCAATACGATCCAAGCTCTACCAGCAACTGAGGTGCGTGCAACATAGCGTGTTGACTGTCCACAAGGAACAACAATGTCTTTGCACAGGCTACAACACTGATTACAATGATACCACGTCTAACCACAGGATCCACACGGACACACACACAGCTTTAATCTGCCCTGCTTCAGCTGGAGCAGTCCGGAGGCCTATTTGGCTACATAATTTTGCAGTCAAAAGGAAGATTGCACTTAATGACTCCTTCCTTCGGGCACTGGCTCTAAGTGACTTGGTCACGACCAGAGGAAGACAAAGCCAGAGGCGTCATTCTACGGACACGTGCAAAATGGGTTTTCGTCTGCGCCTACGACTTTGTCGAAAGCCCGGCAGCACAACGAAGTCGTACAGTCCACCCAGCGGCAGCAGACAATCACCGCCAAACTAATCATAGCAGACATTTCCAGTCTCTGGTTCAGCCGTAGGTACAGTCCTCGTGTATCACGTGCACTGAAGCCCACACGCCTGTCCTATGGCACGTTTCACCGTTATCGGTTGTACACCTCGTCGACATTGTTCTGAGGAGACCCTGTGCGGTTGACAGGACGTTAAAATCCAATTACTAACTAACTAACCGACCAATAACAACTAACTAACTAACTAACTAACTAACTAACTAACTAACTAACTAACTAACCAACCTCATCGACAGTGTCCTGAAGAGACCATGTGGGGTTGATGGGACGTTAAAATCCAGTTACTAACTAACTAGCCTGTATCTAACTAACTGACCTCGCCGACTGATTCTTGAACCGTAACGTCCAGTCAGCGACAAAGGTCATACCTTGGCGAAACACAGGTCACTAAATCGCTCGAAAAAAAGTCCGAGTCACTGAAATAAACGACCACGATTTATTAAAAAAGAAAGAAAAAAAAGACGACTTTTAAAAATATTTACAATGATAATGTGCGTTTTGATAGCGCATGTTTCATTAACTTGAATGCTCAGTGCGCTGAAAGAGATTTAAAGAAAAAAGAAAAAGAGAAAAAAGAAGAAGGGAAAATCATGTCAGGTAAAAAAACGCAGACACACACACACACAAAAAAAGACGGTGCATAGCGAATAAATCATTCAGAAAACAACCATCAAGCGCTTCTGTCCGAAGCGTTGTGGCTCAGCAAGCGAACGTGTGACGTCATATCGCCCGTGTTTCCCGTGTTTCCCGACTCCAACAGACGACGAATCGAGGGTTTCGTGTTGCAAATCTAAACCTCTCTAATAACAGGGTAATCATGCGCTTAACAAGTTATTATACTATCCTTATTAACAATTTCACTGCCTTACCTCGAAAACGTTTTTCGGGTCGGCTGTTACACAAGGAATCTTACACCTTATAGGATTCTAGTTCAGGTTTGTTTGGGCCAGGGTAGAAAGAAAGATTAGCAAAAAACTCTAGCAAACTAAGGCAGTGTATAGCATATTATCAGCCTGAACCACACGACGCGTACTAGCAACGAAGGGTTTAATATGATTATTATTCCTGTCACTGATCCGTCCCCTGCTTGACACAGGATTAAAAGAAAAACCCCCCGTCTTCGTCTCTCGTGTCAACCGTCCAATTATCCTCATCATGTTGAATTCTCCGTCAATCCTCTCGGCAGCTTTCAGCTGGAGCGGGATAATAGCGACAGCGCCGACTCGGAGGAGGTCGGTCGAGTCCGCGAGCGGAGAATTTCTACCGTGCCAGCATCGTGCGCTATATTGCACAATGGTTCACCGATGTTTTAGCCGTGCCTAGCGGCAAGGCTTTAGGCGGTAAAAGCAGAAAGGACCTCGTCATACCGCTTCGTCTCCTTTCTCCCTCAAAAGTTGTGGTTTGGCATTCTTGTTGATTTGTCCATCAATCCTCTGAAACATTAAAATGCTTTCATCGCTGCCATCTTAATGCGAAGTCATTCGGGGTGACAGTGAGCGATCGTGATAAATCTCCGTCTCGTCCCCCACGACTCGCATACCACCCACCACCCCCTTCTCCCGTCCCTATGCCGTACGTTCTGTGGACGTAGCACCATGTTTACTTTCCACCGCTGTGTTAACGCAGTAGCACGGAAAAGACCCCGGTCATTCTGCCAAATATGAAGGTAGCAGGTTACAGCTAAACACACATGAACCTTACGTATGTGGCTTTGCATGCGGTTACACTGTAAACTGGTGCATGGTTGTATGGTGTACACAGAACGGCAGCAGTTTCACGTGTCACCAGCCATGTAAAAACCAAGCAGCGCTGTAAGTAAACATCGTTGGATATTAACACACACACACACACACACACACACACACACACACACACCACCCTCGCGCCCCCCTCCTCCACACACACACACACACACACACACACACACACACACACACCACACACACACACACACACACACAAACCGCTACTAAAAGGCTTCAGTCAGTCATTCAGGATCACATGCGACAAGAGCGCAGTGAGTGTGTTCGAGAGCAGAGAACAGCGCTATAAAAGCGATCAACAACAACTACTGAGTAACCCGTCCCTAATAAGCCTTATGGTTTCTAGATGAGGTATGGACTTCGACTGAGTTCAACTTCAGAGAAGAGGCGGGACAAAAATCGGTTGTCAAAGCGAAAGCGTGCGTGTATGGCTTTGGGTCACGAATGGCCTCAGTCACATTCGGGTGAACAGGAAACTGTCGTCTGCACTTTGCCGACAGCGAGGAGAGGCAACAAGAGCCGATAAAACTGTGGATTTTGCAGGCTGATTTAGCAAGGTTTCTGCCATTTGATTTCGCAGTGTTTTGTCATGCAGGAGTTCTCATACTGATTTCGGAGTGTTTCGGCACGCAGGGATTCTCATACTGATTTCGGAGTGTTTCGGCACGCAGGAATTCTCATACTAATTTAGGAGTGTTTCAGCACGCAGGAATTCTCGTACTGATTTGGGAGTGTTTCGCCATGCAGGATTTCTCATACTGATAAAAGAGTGTTTCGACAGGTAGCAATTCTTATACTAAATTCGCAGAGTTTCGGCATGCAGGCATTATTATTCTGCTTTCGCAGCGTTCCGGCATGTAGACAGTGTGTTCCTTTTGGAAGTGCAGACCGGGTCAGTGAACACGGCTTATCAGCGCACATAACGTTCGCATACGTGAACGTTCTGTAGATCCCAGTACACGAGAGGGATTGATACTTCAACCCCACCGCACCAGACAGGCCCCGACGGCAGGCAAACAGGATGGACTAGCTTACATAGAAAGTCTGGGCATAGATCGTCTGCTTCCAAAAGACCATCTCCAGAAAGACTCCCTTTCCCCGCTCGCTGTGTGGGAACACCGCGTTGTCTGACACCCGATTTGGAGACTGTTACAGTCCTTCCTGCCCGCGGGCTGTGGGCGACGTACGCGGCTAATTGCGGGATAGTATCACCATTGACACCACCCGAAAGATCACATAAATCACACGCTGTTTCAGGGAATAGCAAAAAATCCGAAGCCCTAAGGCGAATGACCCATTTCCATCACCGACGACAGACCACAACCTGTAACGGGTGTCTTGGGAAAAAACACCAGCACACCGACGTTCCGAAAACAACACGTGATGTTATCCACCATGACGTTGACTGAAGGATGGAGTAGATCAACTGACGAGCAAGACTGGAAACGCTACATCAGCGAATCTTGGACATTACTGCAGTAGCTTCAGTCTGTCATTAATCGCAGATATTTCAACGCAAATGCGGTCAAACGAAATCTAGATGTTAGTACCAGTCCCCCCCCCCCCCCCCTCCAACACCAATATAACAAGAAGAAACACATAGAACATCGAAAGAGCCCCGAGTATACAGCAAAAAGTGCACGAGAACCGAAGAAACACCAGCTAAATACACACACACACACACACACACACACACACACACACACACACACACACACACACACACACACACACACAGACACGCACGCACGCACGCACGCACGCAGACACGCACGCACGCACGCACTCACGCACATACACACACACACTTCTCTTTCTTCTTTCTTCGGCATAGTGTCCGACTTTAACTGAAGACTGTGACACCTTTAGTGTGTGCTGCGTTATTTTGGTGTTTCCATAATCCACCGATACACACACACACACACACACACACACACACGCGCGCGCGCGCGCGCACGCACGCATTCACGCGCACGCACGCACGCACGCTGTAAAAGAAAATGTGAGTGATTAGAGAACTACGCCACACATGCACCAGCTAGACAGAAGCCAGAGCAGTGAAGTGGCGAGAGTTAGGAACACAAGTGACTTTGACAGGATGAGACACACGATGCTGACAGATAGACTGGTGATATCAACAGGCATAGTCCAACGCCGTCTGTTGATCATTTCCCCAGTCGGTCCTTTCATCCAGCTGGTCATTGTTCGTCTCTGGGACACGCCCTGTCAACCAGCCAAGCAATGTTCGTCTACCGGGCCACAACCTGCCAACCAGCCAATCAATGTTGTTCTCTGGAACACACCTTTTCAGCCAGCAAATCACTGGTGTTCGCGGGAACACACCCTGTCAACCAGCCAATAATTGTTCTCTCTGGGACACACCGTGTCACCCAGCCCAGCCTATCACTGTTGTCCTCTGGGATAACCCTGTCAGCCAGCCAATCACTCTTCGTCTCTGGGACACACCCTGTCAGCCAGCCAATCACTGTTCGTCTCTGGGACTGACATACCCTGTCAACCAGCCAATCATTGTTCTCTCTGGGTCACACCGTGCCACCCAGCCCAGCCTATCACTGTTGTCCTCTGGGATAACCCTCTCACCCAGCCAATCACTCTTCGTCTCTGGGACACACCCTGTCATCCAGTCAATCATTGTTCGTCTGTGGGGACACACACCTTCACTAATTCACTGCCTCCACCACGACTTGCCGCTCTCTCACTCTGTCCAGTCCATGATGTCTACTCCATCATGTCTGACCACTCCGTTGTGCATGACTACCCCGCCGTGTCTGTCCACACTATCGCCTCTGTCCGTTTCATTTAGTCCCCATAAAGGCGCTGATACACAAGTCGTTTCGGCACACACACTTATGGGTCCAGGCGAGATCAAGAGGAGGGAGGTGGTGCTGGACCCTGAAGTTAGCTCAGAAGAGATCATGAGCAGGGAGGTGGAGCTGGGCTGTGAAAGTTGGACCTTTTTTGCTGCAAGTAGTTACGCAACAGCGGTGCAACGGACATTGTCCTTGTGGCTGCCCAGCACAGCAGTTGAAACAGCAATTGCGGAGTACACTAGTTGCTGCGCAATGGCGAGGGGACACCGCCTTAACACTTCCATTGTTCTGGCAGCGGTCCGCGGCTTCCTCGGTCTTCCGTGCCTTCACTCTCTCGCTCCCTCCACCCCCCCCCCCCCCATGTCCCCGTCCCTAATAAGCATTCTTGCTTCTGCGGACGTTAAGCAAAATGTTTACTGTTTGCCGTTTCGGCTGAGGCTGAAAAGGACCTTCCGAACTGGATATCAAACAGATCAGGTGTCAGCACAGCCGTACGGCTGAAACAGCTCAGAGCATCGTTTTTGACCTGTCTGTTCCAAACACAGCATGATATCTTCCAAACGGATGAACAGCATCCGTCAGCCAACGACTGTTTGGACTGAAGTGAAAGGAAAGGCCAGAGGTCACAAGGGACGGTAACTCTCAAGTAGCGGCACGGTTGAACACGTCGATCTTCCCCTTGCTTTAACACGTCAGTTTCGGCTGTATCGCGTGGCAGCCACGATGTTTAAGACAGACGGGTTCGACCGCACGAGGTTCGAACGGTCCTCCTATGACCGAAACTGTCCGTGTATCAGCGCCTGACGGCCTGTACCAGCAATGTCCGGTCCAGCCGACGACCAAGAAGCTTTTAGCTTTGTAGCTGCACAGCCAATTCCACCGAAGCGAATATTGGCAAGACGAAGGTACAACTTGTGTCGATCTCTACTCGTATTACGTCCGCGCGTCCAGGCTTTTCGTTTCGATGTCACTTTGCCATCATTGGCGGGAGCTGCCACAAGTATCATTTTTGTCGCGACAAAAGTATGCTTGTCGCGACAAACATAAGCTTACTTTTGTCGCGACAAACACAAAACACGTCTTTTGTCGGGACAAAAGTATGCTTGTCGTGACAAAACTAAACTTTTGTCGCGACAAAAGTGATACTTGTGGCAGCTCCCGCCAATGATAGTTTGCTAAATTCATCCGTAGACAGGTTACAGAAGCAGAGAAACTGGGCCCATATGCGCAAGTAGCCCCCCCTCCAATGGCGTTTATTTTTTAAACGGTGACGACATTGAAGAATTTGCATGCTTGAAGCACAAGTAGGAATATTCGGCCGGCCTAATCGCGTTTAAAGTTACAGGTTCATTTCCTCCAATTAAATTAAAAAAAAAAGTCTTTTCACATAAGTGATATTAGACTGATCTTACAGTTATTATCATGCTAACAACATGTATCAGCAATTTGCACGAACAGAAGTTCACGTTAAAAAACAACAAACAAACAAACAAACAAAACAACGTAACCTAACCAACCTTATTTGCGAACAACCAGCTATACATTACAGACTCATTTTTGTACGTTTTAAGCAGCCTAAACTTCGCATAAAAATTACGGCTCTGGGATACTGCCTTTACCGACAGAGGCTGCTGTTGAGCAGAAAACGAACACTTGTACGTACCGACGGAGCTTGTCACCAGCCCTTTAAACAACTACAAGCACGGGTGAGAATCTTTGCTCCGTATGAGTGTAATTACGGTAGACAGGTGGTCGGAACCGACTCTCGGCCATCGGCTGTCATCTCAACCGGACGGAGCGTTCACACGGGCGCTCGGACTGAGTGTTCACATGCGCGCCTGGACCGAGTCTTCACATAGACACCAAGACTAAGCGTTCACACTGGCGCCTGGACTGAGCGTTCACATTGGCGCCCGGATTGAGCGTTCACAAAGGCGCCATGACTGAGCGTTCACATGGGCGCCTTGACTGAGCGTTCACATAGACACCAGGACTAAGTGTTCACATAGGCGCCCGGGCTGAGCGTTCACATGGGCGCTCGGACTGAGTGTTCACATAGGCGCCAGGGCTCAATGTTCACATGGGCGCCAGGATTAAGTGTTCACACGGGCGTCCGGACTGAGCGTTCGCATGGGCGCCAGGGCCGAGTCTTCACACAGGCGCCAGGTCTAAGTGTTCACATGGGCGCCAGGACTGACTGTTCATGTGGGAACTAAAGACCAAGTGTTCATATGGGCGCCAAGACTAAGTATTCATTCGGGCACATGGACCGTGTGTTAAAGCCAGAAGGCGCCAGAGGTGTGTATGGGCGCTACAGACAGAATAATCATATGGGTATCAGGACTGAAAATGCACGTGGGATCTCAGGACCGAGTGTTTCCACGGGCGCCAGGACTGAGTGTTGACATGCACGCCAGGACTATCAGCTCAAAATAGCACCTGACTGTCCACTCAAAAAGGGACTAGGATTGGACTGACAGCTCCACACAGGCACCAGGACTGGACTGACAGCTTCACATGGGCACCAGGACTGGACTGACAGCGTCGCACGGGCACCAGGACTGGACTGACAGCTCGATCCACATGAGCACCAGGACTGGACTGACAGCTCGATCCACATGGGCACCAGGACTGGACTGACAGCTCGATCCACATGGGCACCAGGACTGGACTGACAGCTCAACACAGGCACCAGGACTGGACTGACAGCTCCACACAGGCACCAGGACTGGACTGACAGCGCCACACGGGCACCAGGACTAGACTGACATCTCCACAAAGGCACCAGGATTGGACTGACAACTCCACACGGGCACCAGGACTGGACTAACTCCACAAGGGCACCAGGACTGGACTAACAGCTCCACATGGGCACCAGGGCTGGACTGAAGCTTCACATGGGCACCAGGACTGGACCGGCAGCTCCACATGTGCACCAGGACTGGACTGACATCTCCACACAGGCACCAGAACTGGACATGAGCAGTCAGCATCATGTGCACCATTGGCGTCACGACTCGCTGTCAGCTCAAATGGCCCAGAACTGAGCATCACGTCACATCGCTGTCAGCTCAAAATGGCGTCACGACTCGCTGTCAGCTCAAATTGGCGTCACGACTCGCTGTCAGCTCAAATTGGCGTCACGACTCGCTGTCAGCTCAGAATGGCGCCAGAACTGACCGCCAGCTCAAAAAGGCGTCACGACTCGCTGTCAGCTCAAAATGGCGTCACGACTCGCTGTCAGCTCAAAAGGCGTCACGACTCGCTGTCAGCTCAAAATGGCGTCACGACTCGCTGTCAGCTCAAAATGGCGTCACGACTCGCTGTCAGCTCAAAATGGCGCCAGAACTGACCGCCAGCTAAAAATGGCGCCAGGACTGACTGTCAGCGCCACAGGACGCCAGCAATGAGTCAACTCCACAGGAGGCACCAGTTATACCGCGTCATTTTGCGAACAGCAACCGCAGGCGCCCAAGGCAGCCAAACTTGTAAAGAACGTTGTCTGTGGCTTTGAACCCCGGAAAGCTTGGTCCAAGTGTGTGGCTGTACACAGACCGTCATTAACCCTGGAAAATAGGCTCCCCAACCCCACCCCCGCCTTCCTGCAAAAAAGAGGAGAGGAGAGGAGAGGAGAAGAGAGGAGAGGAAGACAGATCCCCGCGGGTTCGGCCGGCGATCCCCAGCCAGTGCCACCGACGAAGCCAGGGAATGAAGACAGAGCCGCAGAGAGAAGCGACGAGGGAGCTCGTTTTTTTGCCTTTCGTGCAAGCAGTGAAGCACGTCTGCCATAAACATCACAGTCGTCGTCTCTATCTTCTCAATCTATAACCATTGATTTCTGTGTTTTGGGCGGCAATCTTGCCTTTGGCGTAAAAAGGATTTTAAAAAAAAGGGGAAAAAAAAGGACGGCGTCTGTTTTCGCCGCGAAAGCGAATCATTTTTCACAGTTCGTGTGCGGTCAGTTTATAAAGTCCGTTTTTTTTTCATAGTTCGTACGTATAGTCAGTTTATAAAGTCGTGTTAAAATACGCAAAGCCCTTATACGGGGTTGCCATGACGGTTTTTGCTAATCCTGGTCAATGCGGGCAGCAACATGAAGTTCGTGAACTAGGAAGACAGACAGGTGACAGCTGGAAAAACCTTAGCGCCAAGACAAGCATGCCCGGTTTTACTGAGCCTTAATTAGGCTACCCCTAGCCTGTCGGTCCTTGACAGTTGCGGAACAGCTCCGGCGTGGGTGGTGGTGGTGGTGGTGGTGGTGATAGTTCATTTCTCTATCTCTATCTCCCTCTTCAAGACTCTTGAATCCGCTTCAGTTTCATGGTTAAAAAGGTCAGAGGAAATAGTCGGAGACGAAGGAAAAATAAGTTGGTGTTGCGAATTCTTTCGGCATGATTTCAGAAAGTTAAAATCAACAACGTTGAGTGATCGTATGGCGGTGGCATACAATATTGTGTAAGTGTGTGTGTGTGTGTGTGTGTGTGTGTGCGTGCGTGCGTGCGTGCGGTGCGTGGTCGTGCGCGTGCGTGCGTGCGTGGTGTGTGTGGTGTGTGTGTGTGTTGTGTGTGTGTTTGTGTGTGTGTGTGTGTGTGTGTTGTGTGTGTGTGTGTGTGTGTGTGTGTGTGTGTGTGTGTGTGTGTGTGTGTTTTGTGTGTGTGTGTGTGTGTGTGTGTGTGTTGTGTGTGTGTGTGTGTGTGTGTGTGTGTGTGTGTGTGTGTGTGTGTGTGTGCTCTGTGGAACTAATGAAATACAAAAACAAAAACAAAAAACAAAACAAAAAACAATTATCCCGGCCAAACAGAATTCTTAACGCTGCACATGACCTTGCTTTCGTTTATCGACATTAAATCGGTAGTTTATTGACAAAGGTCAGCTGGTGCCCGCGCGTGCTTCACAGTGAGTAACACACGGACGGTTAGAATGGGTTAGAATGTCTGACTATCACCACCACCGTGAACAAAGACAAGACATGCAGCTCTCATCTCGACCCGTGAACACATGGACACAGACGACACGACTCTCACCTCCACTGAGAACACAGGGACACAGTCAGACGACACTACTCTCACCTCCACTGTGAACATAAAGACATAGACGACACGACTCTCACCTCCACTGTGAACACAGGGACACAGTCAGATGACATGACTCTCACCTCCACTGTGAACACAGAGTCACAGACGACACAACTCTCACCTCCACTGTGAACACAAACGCCTCCACTGTGAACACAAATGAACACAAGGACACAGACATTATGACTGTCACCTCGTCCGTGAACACAAAAACATAGACAATATGACTGTCACCTTCACGGTGAACACACGGACACAGTAAGACAACATGACAGTCACCTCAACCTTGAACACAAGGACACAGAAAACGTGATTGTCATCTCCACCGTGAACACAAGGACACAGTCAGACAACATGACTGTCACCTCCATCGTGAACACAAGGACAAAAACAACATAACTGTTACACCCACCGTGAACATAAGGACACAGACAACATAATTGTCACCTTCACCGTGAACACAAGGACAAAGTCTGACAAATATTTTGTCAGACTGTGTCTTTTTGTTCACGGTGGAGGTGACAGCCATTTAATGACTGTCTTTTACAAAGCAAACACAAAGACACGTTCAGACAACATGACTGTCATTTACAACGCGAACAGAAGGACACGTTCAGTCTTGCTAACTCCTCGACCGTGCGATCGATGAGGAATGATAAAGTGTGCTCCCGTCTAGAGATCGATAAGGAAAATAAAGTGGAAACTCCATAAAAAACACTTCCCTCGAGGCGAAAACATTTTTTTAAGAATATTTAAAAAAAAGGCAAATGGCTGCAAGAAAAGGAATGGTATGCACTGACGTAATGAAATCTCGGCAAATGTTCCAGAGGTTCGATTGAATATTCGTCTAGTTCCTTTTTTGTTTTGGGGATGTTACCTTTTGCTTGGACCACCATAACATCATAACAACAGCGACAACAGTTCATTGGAACTCCAACAAACATCACATGACGATTAATGCCAAAAAGGTCGTTTTTTTGTCCAAGCCACGCAGTTGAGATATTACGTTTTCTTGGCTGGTCCTTTTACAGATGGTTCACTAGAGGCAATGTTGTTCTGTCACTAGAGAATACAGGGACAGAGTTGGCCGTGGGTGCATCTGTATTAGCTCTCTCTCTCTCTCTCTCTCTCCTCCCTCCCCTCCCCCTCTCTCTCCTCTCTCTCTCTCTCCCTCCCTCAGTCCCTCCTCTCTCTCTCCTTTTCTCCCACCCTCTCTCTCTCCCTCCTGCCCTCCCTCCCTCGCTCTCTCTCCTCTCTCTCTCTCTCTCCCTCCCTCAGTCCCTCTCTCTCTCTCCCTCCCTCTCTCCCCTCTCTCTCTCTCCCTCCTGCCCTCCCTTCCCCCTCTCTTTCTCTCCTCCCCGTCTCTCTCTCACTCACTTTTCGTCCTGAGGTGATCCCGATAACTTGTAAATCAACGTCACTACAGACTCTGACAGATAACTTGTAAATCAACATCACTACCCACCCTGACAGATAACTTGCAATTAAACGTCACTACCAACTCTGACAGATAACTTGTAAATCAACGTCACTATCGACTCTGACAGATAACTTGTAAACCAACGTCACTATCGACTCTGACAGATAACTTGTAAATCATCGTCACTACCGACTCTGACAGATAACTTGTAAATCATCGTCACTACCGACTCTGACAGATAACTTGTAAATCAACGTCACTACCGACTCTGACAGATAACTTGTAAATCAACGTCACTACCGACTCTCTGACAGGTAAGTGTACTTGTTGTTGGACTGTTGTGTCTGTGTGAACGTCAGTATACAGGCCTTCTGACAACTGGCGATCTTGTTGTTGGACTGTTGTGTTTGTGTGAATGTCAGTATACAGGCCTTCTGACAGACAACTGGCGATCTTGTTGTTGGACTGTTGTGTCTGGTAAATGTCAGTAAACAGGCCCTCTGACAGACAACTTTGATCTTGTTGGACTGTTGTGTCTGTGTGAATGTCAGTATACAGGCCTTCTGACAGACAACTGGCGATCTTGTTGTTGGACTGTTGTGTCTGTGTGAATGTCAGTATACAGGCCCTCTGACAGACAACTGGTGTACTTGTTGTTGGACTGTTGTGTCTGTGTAAATGTCAGTAAACAGGCCCTCTGACAGACAACTTATGATCTTGTTGGACTGTTGTGTCTGTGTAAATGTCAGTATACAGGCCCTCTGACAGACAACTGGTGTACTTGTTGTTGGACTGTTGTGTCTGTGTAAATGTCAGTATACAGGCCCTCTGACAGACAACTGGTGTACTTGTTGTTGGACTGTTGTGTCTGTGTAAATGTCAGTAAACAGGCCCTCTGACAGACAACTTATGATCTTGTTGGACTGTTGTGTCTGGTAATGTCAGTATACAGGCCCTCTGACAGACAACTGGTGTACTTGTTGTTGGACTGTTGTGTCTGTGTGAATAGTCAGTATACAGGCCCTCTGACAGACAACTGGTGTACTTGTTGTTGGACTGTTGTGTCTGTGTAAATGTCAGTAAACAGGCCCTCTGACAGACAACTTATGATCTTGTTGGACTGTTGTGTCTGTGTAAATGTCAGTATACAGGCCCTCTGACAGACAACTGGTGTACTTGTTGTTGGACTGTTGTGTCTGTGTAAATGTCAGTATACAGGCGCCCGGATAACCGGTGTACTTGTTGTTGGACTGTTGTGTCTGTGTAAATGTCAGTATACAGGCGCCCTGACAGACAACTTACGATCTTGTTGGACTGTTGTGTCTGTGTAAGTGTCAGTATACAGGCTCTCTGACAGACAACTGGTGTACTTGTTGTTGGACTGTTGTGTCTGTGTGAATATCAGTATACAGGTCCTCTGACGGATAACCGATGTACTTGTTGTTGGACTGTTGTGTCTGTGTAAATGTCAGTATACAGGCCCTCTGACAGACAACTTACGATATTGTTAGACTGCTGGAGCAATACGAACGTCGCCACAGACCTCTGACATAGATCTGGTGAACCTGCCACTAAAGACCATTTGACAGATACTACCGCAGCGAAAAAGCAATCGATGACTCTCGTTGCATTAGGCAACCTTTAAAAAGCCCTTTGTCATCACTTGAAAAAAAAAAAAAAAAATGAATGAAAGAAAAAAGGATGAGCATGAAACAGCCTTTGAACAGAACATTCGCGGAGTGGCCCGCAAACAGACCGAATGAATAGAAACGCAGAAAACGAATTTCACCGACGTAATCGTCCGGATTGAAAACCCCAGTCTGAAACGAAGACTTCAGCACGTCATTTACTGGGTTGCGAAATGGTCTTCGGCAGGTAAACGGCAGGTAGGTTTGATTTAAAGCAATCTCGGCCCATGGCGAAGTTCCCCAAGGATTAGACTCCATACTAAGCGCCTTCCATGAAACGTCCGCTCGTCTCGTTAGAACAGTTAGTTAGTAATTGGATTTTAATATCTTGTCAACCACACAGGGTCACCTCAGGACAGTTAAACTCAGGCCATAAGCAAATGCACATTTCTAAAACTCTTCTCATATGTATATATTGGACTTTGTTATACTTTCTCTACATGACACCATACTCATCCTTCTTGCACGGTGCGGTGCCCAGGAGTCACAGACAGCCTTGTTTTCTGTCTCTGTTCTGTCTGTCTTCTCTCTCCCTCTCTCTCTCTCTCTCTATAATATATATAATATATAAAGCCTTTGTCAAGTCAATCCACAAAATCAATCAATTTGCAAACACAAAACAAAACATACATACACAAACATCGGACACAGATTTTCGAAGAGTTAGTCCCTTAAAAGGGTTAATACTCTAACCCATCCCATCATCCCTCATCCTAACCCATCCCAACATCCCTCACCCTAACCAATCCCAACATCCCTCACCCTAACCAATCCCATCGTTCATCACCATAATTCAGTCCATTGTTCTTCGTCCTAATCCATCTAGTCATCCCTTACCCATGGCCATCCCAACAGCCTTCAACCTAACCCCAACCTAACCCAAACCCTCCAGTCGTAAAAAAAAGCAAAAGCAAAGCAGAACCAGAACCAAACAAACACTCTTCTAGCCTAAAAAAGGTTGATCTTTTCACTTCATTTTTCACCGTTTCTGACCGTTTAGCTGTTGTTTAAGTGTCGTTTTGTAGTTTGACAAAGGGGATTACCCCGAAAATTTGCTGGTATTATCTCGTCCTGATAAATAGCGTTCTTTTTAACCTTTCATGTGTTTGGATCTTACTCATCTAGCCCAATTACTTCTTTCAACAAAAGACGTGCTTCTATTGGTTCAGACAGGAATTCATTCAAAAATACGGAATTAACACACTACAACGTGAATCTGCTTTACCTATCTACCAGCTGAACACCAGAAAACTACGTGAGTTCACAGCATGATTTACGATTCCTGGTAATTCCTTTTTGAAATTACAGACGAGACAGAAGCGCGACAGCGTCAACGCCGACCCCGGCCCGGTCCAGCACTGGAGATGAGCGATATATATACATATATAGGCCCGCCAATCCCGTCCGTGTTTACATCCAATCCATCCGTGTAGACCCGCTGATTCGTTTACGATTCCATCACCTGATTGTCTTGGCATCACAAACCCTGCCCTGGGTCTGATTTATGAGCGCCTGTGTCCCAGTCGTCACGCACAGGAGCGTGAGGGACCGTTTCCTATGGGGCCGGTAGGTCTCTGTTTACTGCGGGTTTCATATGGGGCCGGTAGGTCTCTGTTTACTGCGGGTTTCACGACGGTCCTTGTAGACGGTGATTGCAGACTTGCGCTTTTGAGCATGCAGCTTTCTCTGTCCGAGAGTGATGAGAGTGGTTGGTTCCTTGTGCCCGTGGAAATTGATGATTGTCACTGGTCTGGCCGGAAACGTCTATTTGTTGGTTAAACTACCTCTCTTCTCCCTTCTCTGTCCAACAGATGAGAGTGGTTGGCTGCTTGTGCCCGTGGAAATTGATGATTGTCACTGGTCTGGCCGGAAACGTCTATTTGTTGGTGAAACTATCTGTCTTCTCCCTTCTCTGTCCAACAGATGAGAGTGGTTGGCTGCTTGTGCCCGTGGAAATTGATGATTGTCACTGGTCTGGCCGGAAACGTCTATTTGTTGGTTAAACTACCTCTCTTCTCCCTTCTCAGTCCAACAGATGAGATTGGTTGCTTGCGCCCGTGGAAATTGATGATTGTCACTGGTCTGGCCGAAAACGTCTATTTGTTGGTTAAACTACCTCTCTTCTCCCTTCTCTGTCCAACAGATGAGAGTGGTTGGTTCCTTGTGCCCGTGGAAATTGATGATTGTCACTGGGATGGCCGAAAACGTCTATTTGTTGGTTAAACTACCTCTCTTCTCCCTTCTCTGTCCAACAGATGAGAGTGGTTGGTTCCTTGTGCCCGTGGAAATTCATGATTGTCACTGGTCTGGCCGGAAACGTCTATTTGTTGGTTAAACTACCTCTCTTCTCCCTTCTCTGTCCAACAGATGAGAGTGCTTGCTTGCGCCCGTGGAAATTCATGATTGTCACTGGTCTGGCCGGAAACGTCTATTTGTTGGTTAAACTACCTCTCTTCTCCCTTCTCTGTCCAACAGATGAGAGTGCTTGCTTGCGCCCGTGGAAATTCATGATTGTCACTGGTCTGGCCGGAAACGTCTATTTGTTGGTGAAACTACCTCTCTTCTCCCTTCTCTGTCCAACAGATGAGAGTGGTTGGTTCCTTGCGCCCGTGGAAATTGATGATTGTCACTGGTCTGGCCGGAAACGTCTATTTGTTGGTTAAACTACCTCTCTTCTCCCTTCTCTGTCCAACAGATGAGAGTGGTTGCTTGCGCCCGTCGAAATTCATGATTGTCACTGGTCTGGCCGAAAATGTCTGTCTCTGTCTGTCTTTTGTTTGTTAAACTCCCTCTCTCCTCTCCTCTCTGTCCGAGAGTGACGAAATGAATTCCTTTCTGTCCGTGGAAATTCATGTCAGTGGTGAAAAATGTCTGTCTCTGTCTGTCTGTTTGTTGGTTAAACTCCCTCTCTCCTATCCTCTCCTCTCTGTCCGAGAGTGACGAAATGAATTCCTTTCTGTCCATGGACATTCATGTCAATCATTGAAAATGTCTGTCTCTGTCTGTCTGTTTGTTGGTTAAACTCCCTCTCTCCTATCCTCTCCTGTCTGTCCGAGAAAGACGAAATGAATTCCTTTCTGTCCATGGACATTCATGTCAATCATTGAAAATGTCTGTCTCTGTCTGTCTGTTTGTTGGTTAAACTCCCTCTCTCCTATCCTCTCCTGTCTGTCCGAGAAAGACGAAATGAATTCCTTTCTGTCCATGGACATTCATGTCAGTGGTGCAAAAATATCTGTCTCTGTCTGTCTGTTTGTTTGTTAAACTCCCTCTCTCCTATCCTCTCCTGTCTGTCCGAGAAAGACGAAATGAATTCCTTTCTGTCCATGAACATTCATGTCAGTGGTGCAAAAATATCTGTCTCTGTCTGTCTGTTTGTTTGTTAAACTCCCTCTCTCCTATCCTCTCCTGTCTGTCCGAGAAAGACGAAATGAATTCCTTTCTGTCCGTGGAAATTCATGTCAATCGTTGAAAATGACTATCTGTTTGTTTTCCTCTCTTCTCACCTCTCTATTCGAGAGTGATAAGATGGCGTAATACTTTTTCTGTTCGTCTAAGTCATGACTGTCATTGACCAAAAGCGTCTGTCTCTGTCTGTCTGTCTGTCTGTCTCTCTGTCTGTCTGTCTATCTCCCTCTCACCTCCTGCCTCGCATGTATGCCTAAAGATTTGATTGTTGTATACATGTAAGTCCATGACAGAAAGTTATTTCCGATGTTTCTGCACATTTTGTAGGAACTCTGTGAAACTGCAATAATCAATTGCTTATTCGTACTTATAATATCTGTTTGTGGTAGAGTCGTGCTTAATTGTGTTTGTAGTACAGCAAGTACTGGCTGTTAGATAGGTCAAAATGGACCTAACGCTACTATCCTTGAGTATTAAAGTTTTCGAGTCCGAGTTCTCCGTAAGAGAGCTCTGAGATAAACTCCTTCTGTCCGTGGAAATTCGTATGTCATTGGCCGAAAACGTCTGTCTCTATCTGTATGTTTGTCTATCTCCCTGTCCCCTTCACTCCATGGTACAGGGATACAGACGCCTTCGTGAAAAATGTGCAAAGTTTCAAGTGCAAAACGATCTTCTATTACAACGATCAGTGATAATACTAAACAGCTTCAGAGATGAGCATTCACAGCAGCTCATTTTGGGACGAAGCCTGATTGCAGAAGGAATGAAAGTTATTGCAAATGGTCACTACTTAAATGAGCAGATTCATTGTACCCCACCACCTACTTCTGTGTATCTATATGTATTCATATATATGTATGTCAAGTTGGATTTTTTTTTAAATTTACAAGCACATGTTCATGAGATGGCGGCAGGAAATTGGAATGCCTGGAGAAAATCCCCCAAACCGGTCCCAAACCTGGTATAACATACTGAGGCAGGTGTCCTCCAACATTGGTGACACGTTCATTTGGTCGGATTAACGCGCCTGCTCTAACCGACCGAGCTACCGACCACAGGTGTCCTCCAATATTGGTGACACGTTCATTTGGTCGGATTAACGCGTCTGGTCTAACCGGCCGAGCTACCGACCGCCTGGCTGTTAGCTACTGACTTCCGCTCTGGCCAGCTGACTACTGACCGCAGCCCTGACCAGCTGACTACTGACCGCAGCCCTGACCAGCTGACTACTGACCGCAGCCCTGCCAGCTGAGCTACTGACCACCGGCCCTGACCAGCTGAGCTACTGACCACCGCCCTGACCAGCCAAAAAACTACCGCCGGCCCTGACCAGCTGAGCTACAACCTCTCACACTCTAAACAGCTAAGCAATTACCGCCGGCCCTAATCAACTGAGCGACAATCTCTCCGGTTTTAACCAGCTACACAGCTACCGCCGGCCCTAATCAACTGAGCGACAATCTCTCCGGTTCTAACCAGCTACACAGCTACCGCCGGCTCTAACCAACTGGGCTACTGACCACCGCCTCTAACCAACTGAACTACCGACCGCCGGCTTTAACCAGCTAAACAACTGCCGCCAGCCGTAACCAACTGAAATACCGACCGCCGGCTTTAGTCAGCTAAACAACTACCGCCGGCACTAACCAACTGAGCTACTGGCCGCCGGCACTAACCAACTGAGCTACTGACCGCCGGCACTAACCAACTGAGCTACTGACCGCCGGCACTAACCAACTGAGCTACTGGCCGCCGGCCCTAACCAACTGAGCTACTGGCCGCCGGCCCTAACCAACTGAGCTAGTGACCGCCGGCCCTAACCAACTGAGCTACTGGCCGCCGGTTCGAAGCAGCCAAACAACGACCACCGGCCCTAACCAAACTGAGCGCCATGCAGCCAAACTGAACAATAGCGCGCGCTTGTAATCAGCTGGACTACTGTCCGCGCAACTCCACATGCAAAGCGGACTCCAAAGTGGATTACCATGGTATAACTCACCCGGCCCCGTGTAACAAAACAGCCCGCCGACCTACAAAGTCCCCGTGACGTCACACCGCCGATAGCATCTACAGGAATAATCTGCAACACAAACTCCCCCCAATTCGCTTCGTGTCCAGTCGATGCCACGCCAATCTTGCAGCAACAGCCACAGTGGCCATTACTTATGGAAATGAAACCCGTCTAATCTACACCGACGTCAAACGGCGCACAAAATAGCCCGCGCCTAAAGTCACCAAGCTGTGCCCAAAATGACAGAATTGGGCAGAAGCGCGCCGGGTGAGAATTGATAGGGAATCGACGTTTTCTTAAGATACGTGCAAATTTGTTGGCGCGGACTACCAGTCAAACACCGAATAGTCGTGGGGATCGGGGTGAACGGAGCGCGAGGGGGGCTGGGGGGTGGGGGTGGGGGTGGGGGGGCGAGGGATGGGTGGGTGGGTGGAGGATGAAGTAAACTTCCGAGTTGTAGTTGGATTTGGGAACATGCTGGTGTTGAAATTTGGAACAACTAAAGATTGCACAAGATTCAAACACATAAAAGGTGCGTGCGTGTGTGCGTGCGTGTGTGTGTGAGTGCGTGCGCGCGTGTGTGCGTGTGTACGTGCGTGTGTGTGTGTGTGTGTGTGTGTGTGTGTGTGTGTGTGTGTGTGTGCGCGCGCACACGCTGGTGTATGTATGTATGCATATATGTATGTGTGTTTGTAAATGTATGTGTGCGTCCGAGCGTACGTACGTGCATGTGCCTGCGTGTGAGTGTATATGTCTGTGCCTGCGTGTGTCCCCTAGAGTATTCTTTCCTCCCGAAGTGTCCGTTCTGCCAGCAGAGAGGCAGACGACGTGCAGGTGGAGCGGAGAGCGGAAAGGAAATTAAAGTCTGGCAAATCAAAACCACAGACAGACTCCCTGCTCTACTCAGTCTGGGGAAGAGGCTGACCAAGGATGCGACTATACCTGACACTTCGGTCTATGTCAAGAGTCTCCATGCCCACACAGACTGTCACAGAATCAACTTTTTTTTGAAGGGTTGGGGGTTGGGGGTTGGGGGCTAGGGGTGATGGAGGGGGGGGGGGGGGGGAAGGGGGGGGGGGGGGGGGGGGGGAACGGAAGGCAGATCCCCAGAAAGTGCCAGGATAATCATCCAATGGATTGTGGTCACTACAAGGAAGGAGAAGAACAGTGCGATAAATGACGCACAAAATGACTACTAGGTCTGAAGATGATGATAATAGTAAACACACACACACACACACACACACACACACACACACACACACACAGAGACAGAGAGAGAGAGAGAGAGAGAGAGAGAGAGAGAGAGAGAGAGAGAGAGAGAGAGAGAGAGAGAGAGAGAGAGAGAGAGAGAGAGAGAGAGAGAGAGAGAGAACAGCAGCAGCAGCAGCAGCAGCAGCAACAAACGTAAAACTCCGCTAGTTATGTTTATTTACAGAATCAAGCTCAACATTCCCTAATCATATAAACATTTAGAAATTTAGAAACCGTGATAAAACTTATCAGGCACCTTTGGCGGAGTTTTAAATACCCTTGCGTTTATCTACTCGCACGCTAGGCGAGAGTTTCCGTAAGCAACGCAGGTCTCTGTTGCTCTGTTCGCGTGACGTCTTTCGAGCGCTAATTAACTCCCCTGTTCTTTGATCTTAAACCCAACACAGTACACCGAATCAAAAGCAAAGCAAAGGCAACCTGATCACTAACTATCAATTCAAAGCCTTTCAGCATGAGCACGGCAACAAGCCTCCTTGTCCGGATATGACCTCTGTGCGGCAGTGTGGGCAGCTCTAATCTGATTGGCTGACGAGAGGGTCGCGCGCATCGGCCGTTCTCTACGGGCCACTGGTTAGGACGTGCACGAGGACATGTCATCAATCCTCTGAAGCACAACGCTACGTTGGGAGTCCTGCTCACTGGCAAAAGCCACAAGGATGGAGGAGGGGAGGGGAAGGGAAGGGAAGGGAGGGAAGGTGTGTGGGTTGGGGGCGGAGGGTGTGTGTGTGGGTGGGGGCTGACGGTTCGATGTCTGCAGAAGGATGCGAGTGACGCAAGAGCTTCGAAGCCGTCTCTGTGCCCAACAGGTCTAGCTCGGTGCGCCAAGCACGAACGCCATAGTCAGTGACTGTCATGTTTCTAATTGCAACCAGGTCTATCTCACACGGAGGGTAATGGGATTCAGTAGCACTGCACAGTGGGGACAGGCTTTCCTGGAGAACGTCAGATCAGCGCAAATTCCCAAACGGGACAAACACACATAACACAGACACACATACCTCAGAGAGAGAGAGAGAGAGAGAGAGAGAGAGAGAGAGAGAGAGAGAGAGAGAGAGAGAGAGAGAGAGAGAGAGAGAGAGAGAGAGAGAGCGCCGAGCCGCAATTCAGTTCGTTAGCTATGTTCAGAGCCAAATCTCCTATGAGACGGGACTGCATTTGCGGGGATCGAGATCCCAGCGGGTTGAGGCAGCGAGGACACCTAGCTGTACCCTGCACTGTCACATTCAGAATCGTTCTGCAGTTCGACAACACCAACTAATCGTCGCAAGGGCGCCTTGCAATCGGCGCTGGAGTGCAGCAAATCACAACCAGCGTGGCCTGTTATTGCCTCTGAGTACACTTAACCATCACCAGTATGACCTGCTATTGCCAATGAGTACAGCTAGCCATAACCAGTATGACCCGCTATTGCCAATGAGTACAGCTAACCATAACCAGTATGACCTGCTATTGCCAATGAGTACAGCAAATCACAACCAGCGTGGCTTGTTATTGCCTCTGAGTACACTTAACCATCACCAGTATGACCTGCTGTTGCCAATGAGTACAGCTAACCATAACCAGTATGACCCGCTATTGCCAATGAGTACAGCTAACCATAACCAGTATGACCTGCTATTGCCAATGAGTACAGCAAATCACAACCAGCGTGGCCTGTTACTGCCTCTGAGTACACTTAACCATCACCAGTATGACCTGCTATTGCCAATGAGTACAGCTAACCATAACCAGAATGACCTGCTATTGCCAATGAGCACAGCTAATCACGACCAGCGTGTACAGGACAGGAAAACAACATAGCTTAGCCAAGTGCATGGTTTAGCTTTCCATCTCATTTTTTTTAATCGCTTTTCACCGTTTAACTGTTGTTTAAGTGTCTTTTTGTAGCTTGACAAAGGGGATTACCCCGAAAATTTGCAGGCTGTGTCTTGTGTTAATAAATAGCGTTCTTTTGAAACTTTTATGTGTTTGGATCTTGTTTTAGAACGCTAGCAGTTATTCTCGTTTCAGATTTGAATCTGAGTAGTGTTCACGCGCCCTCACAGGCGTTGTTGCATCAGCTCTACTCATTATTGCAAATTTCGCTTAACCTTCCTCTTCTCACAGTATTTCCATCCTAACTAATATCAGAACCCAGTTTATGCTACAGTCAGTGTGTGTGTGTGTGTGTGTGTGTGTGTGTGTGTGTGTGTGTGTGTGTGTGTGTGTGTGTGTGTGTAGTGTAGTGTAGTGTAGTGTTTATTTTTATATTTTTATAATACTTTATGTAAATTGTTTTGGTAGGACTAATCTCTACATGTGTATATAATTTCATATTTAGGTTAATATGTGTTATGTGAGCGCTCAGTGCGTTGATGAGCGCATGATAAATGTACATTATTATTATTATTTCTTTTTATAAACAACCAACCTGGCTTGTTATTGGCACTGAGTACAGTGCGGCATATGTTACCGGCATTAAGTACAGCTAATCATAACCAATGTGGCTACCGCTGTTATCACCATTTGGTACAGCTGACGATAACCAGTGTGTCCTGTTATCAAAATGAGTACAGCTAATGATAACCAGTGTGGCCAAATATTGGCATTGCGTGTAGTTAATAATAACCAGCATGGTTGCATGTCTATCGATTCCGAGTGCGGCTAATCATAACCAGCGTGGCCTGTTATCGGCACTGAGTACATAATCATAACTATAGCGCTGCTGGCTATCGGCACTGAGTACATAATCATAACTATAGCGCTGCTGGCTATCGGCACTTATACAGCCAATCACGACAGGTGGATTATTACAGACAATAACTGTGCGTGATAAACTACCCCTCCGATGGAGATCTCAGTGACGTTTTCTGTGGCACCGGTTTGAGGCTCCCTGACCCGGGTCATCACGCAACCTCTCTCTCAGCTCTCTCTCTCTCTCTCTCTCTCTCTCAGCTCTCTCTCTTAGCTCTCTCTCTCTCTCTCAGCTTCCCCTCTCTCTCTAGCTCTCTCTCTCTCTCTCTCTCTCTCTCTCTCTCTCTCTCTCTCAGCTCTCTCTCTTAGCTCTCTCTCTCTCTCAGCTTCCCCTCTCTCTCTCAGCTCTCTCTCTCTCTCTCTCAGCTCTCTCTCTTAGCTCTCTCTCTCTCTCAGCTTCCCTCTTCCACTCTCCCTCTCTCTCTAGCTCTCTCTCTCTCTCTCTCTCTCTCTCAGCTCCTCCTCTCTCTCTCAGCTCTCTCTCTCTTAGCTCTCTCTCTCTTCTAGCTCCTCTCTCTCTCAGCTCTCTCTCTCTCTCTCTCTCTCTCTCAGCTCTCTCTTCTCCTACTGCTCTCTCTTCTCTCTTCTCTCTCTCTCTCTCTCTCCTCCTCTCTCTCTCTCTAAGCTCTCTGTCTGTCTGTCTGTCTCAGCTCTCTCTCTCTCTGTGTCTCGCTCTCTCTTTCTTAGCTCTCTCTCTCTCTCTCTCTCTCTCTCTCTCTCAGCTCTCTCTCTCTCTTTCTCTCTGTGTCTCTCTCTCTAAGCCCATGTCAACGTTCAGTCTTGCAGTGAGTTTGTTCTTGACAAGTAGTCTCTCTCTGTTTCTGTCTCTCTGTCTCTCTCTGTCTATGTCTGTCTGTCTGTCTCTCTTTCAGCCCATGTCAACGTTTAGTCTTGCAGTGAGTTTGTTCTTGATAAGTAGTCTCTCTGTTTCTGTCTCTCTGTCTCTGTCTCTCTCTCTCTGTCTATGTCTGTCTGTCTGTCTATCTATCTGTCTTTCTCTCTCTCTCTCAGTGTTTCTGTCCCTCTCTCTCTGTGTCTCTGTTTGTCTGTCTCCTTGTCTCCCTGTCCTACTCAAGCCCATTGCCTTTATTGCGGTGTTTGGCTCCATGGGGGTATCAACTTCCTAGCTCTGACCACGAATCCGGGCGCTTATCAAACGCTATAATTATGATCCAAACATGTAAAAGGTTCAATAGAACGCTTATGAAATTTTATTACGACACTGACACACAATCTGCAAATGTTCGGGGTAATCCCCTTTGTCAAGCTACAAAACGACACTTAAGCAACAGTCGAACGGTTAAAAACGATGAAAAATGAGATGAGAAGCGAAATAACTTATCTTTTTTTTTGGTTGAGCTGTCGTTTTCTTGTCCAGTGCTTGGAAGAATGTTGGCATGACAATCATAATTATGCACTGTCAGTTTCAAAGGTCGTATGTTACAGTCACCTTTAGAGCTCTTTAACTCTTCGCAATAAAACCGTGCGATAGAACTATGACGTTGAAGATGGAAGATGAAAATGTGTGTGTGTGGAGTTGGGGGAGGTGGCTGGCTGGTGGGGGGGGGAGGGGGGTCCAGATTGTGGCTTCTCAGGGGACTGGTCGGGAAGAGAGAGAGAGAGAGAGAGAGAGAGAGAGAGAGAGAGAGAGAGAGAGAAGAGAAGAGAGAGAGAGAGAGAGAGAGAGAGAGAGACAGAGACAGAGACAGAGACAGAGAGACAGAGTATATTAGGGGATTGTTCCCCATTTCCAGACTTCGTTCGTAAAGGTAGTTTAATTTAGCAAATACATTTCATAATCTTCTGTTTCTTTTCGTTGTACAGCTTCCGTCACTTCTTGGAGTTTCTTTTCTTCTTCTCGGTCTTCTTCTTTCTTCACTAGACTAGACGGTTATATAGATTTTTCTCTGGTCGCCGTCAGCACCTCATCAGCAAACGTCAAACAGTTCAAAATCACGCTGCTCGCCTTATCCATAAAGTCCGCGAAACAGACCTACAACATTACATCTACAAATCGACACTGGCTTTGAATACTCGAAAGATTTCAATACAGGATTTCAATTCATGTGTGTTTTCTGTCTGCCTGAACGCTATATAATGTTTTCTGTTTGCCTGAACGCTATATATATTTTTTTTGTCTGCCTGAACGCTATATAATGTTTTCTGTTTTCTGTCTGCCTTGACGCTATATAATGTTTTCTGTTTTCTGTTTGCCTGGACGCTATACAATGTTTTCTGTCTGCCTGGACGCTATATAATGTTTTATGTTTTCTGTCTGCCTGGACGCTATACAATGTTTTCTGTCTGCCTGAACGCTATATAATGTTTTATGTTTTCTGTCTGCCTGAACGCTATACATGTATCAGGCTCTCATCAGTACGTCTCGGATGTACGTAAGATACTACAGAGGGTAGATTGCCAGAACCACGTATGTCATAGAAATAACAACACACACACACACACACACACACACACACACACACACACACACACACACACACACACACACACACACACACTCACTCACACGCACGCACGCACGCACGCATGCTCTCTCTCTCTTTCTCACACACACACATACACACACGCACGCACGCACGCACGCACGCACGCACCCACCCACCCACCCACACACACACACACACACGCACACACACACACAACGCCTCCCGACAACTCTGCGCTGTAGCTAAGACTCTCTTACACTGTACGTCTATTTTACACACTAAAGCCAGTTACGATCAGTGTATGCTCCTTTTTCTGCGCTGTCTTACCTCTGGCTCACTTTCTCTGAAATAGTTCCTACCACAAACGTTCCCCGTCTTTCTTTGTAAAGTCTTTCTGGGTACAGCTTGGTACTGCGTCCCCTCTCTCTCTTTCTCTGTGTGTGTGTGTGTGTGTGTGTGTGTGTGTGTGTGTGTGTGTGTGTGTGTGTGTGTGTGTGTGTGTGTGTTGTGTGTGTGTGTGTGTGTGTGTGTGTGTGTGTAGAAGAGAGAGAGAGAGAGAGAGAGAGAGAGAGAGAGAGAGAGAGAGAAGAGAGAGAGAGAGAGAGAGAGAGAGAGAGAGAGAGAGAGAGAGAGAGAGAGAGAGAGCGTGCGTGCGTGTGTGTGCGTGCGTGCGCGTGTATATGCGCATACGTGCGTGCGTGCGTGCGTGTGTGTGCCTAACAGACATAATGTGTAACGGGCGCTTTTGTTGCAACTTTATTATTGGTGAGAGCACCGGCACATTGCGACGTAGTGTTTCGGTTTGTGATTGCGGTGTAGTGCACGCGGTCTCTGATGTACGCCCCGTAGGATTGTTTGCCACGATCGTGTACGCGCTCGGGGCTTTATTGTAAAGGCCAAGCGCACTAAAACTTTCATCATCATTATTATCATCATTATTAAACAGCCCCCCCAAAGAGACATCAGACTCAGAATCCGCCCCTCTGCAGATGCAGCCGTGGGCTCACGTGCCCATGCAAGCAGCGCCAGCCGAATTATCCGCCAAGGATGAATAAAGTGCAAGAATAAATAATAATAAAAAAATCTGGGCCAAACCATCAACATTCGCACATGGTTGCGAGCAACACTTGAATTATGTAGCAGTGGCAGATTCAATTTCGAGCGGCAAGAGGACGTGTGATTTTTATTTTATTTTATTTTATTTTATTTTATTTTGTTCTCGAGGAGAAATCAGTGGGTGTCAACGGGTGAGATTTTGCGATCTGAGGCATCTTGTGGGCGGGTTCTTTTGCCCCTCACCCTACCCCTCCTCCAATCAAGCAGTAGCAGTCATTTCACTATGCAGCGCCATTCACGCTGATCGGAACAGGTTGAAGCCATCTCGTGTGAAAGGCGCTTGCAACGCTCAAAGGCAGAAAATTAATTTCTGTACTCTGCGCCTCTGCTTCATCATCAGAGAGCCCAGCCATCGTCCCGCGGGAACAGCGATACAGCTGCACCTCAGCGTGAAGCAGACAAAAAGAGAAGCTAAAAACAAAAACAAAACAGCAAACGGAGGGGGGGAGGGGGGGGGGGGGAAATGGGCGGGGGGGTGGGGGGAGGAAGAAACAAATCAACGAAAACAAACCAGCAAACAAAAACAGAAAAACAAACAACACACACACAAAAGCAACAAACTAATAAACACAGCAACAACAACAACAACAACATCAGCAACAACAAAAGCAACAGCAACAAAATAAAACAAACCACGAAAACAAAAAAAACAAAAAAGCAAAGCAAAACAACAACAAAAAAACAAACAAGCAAAATAAAAAACGAACCAATCAAAACAAACAAATAAACAAACAAAAAAGTGGAAAAAAAGGACAAAAACAAGAAGGAAAGAAAACACACACCACACACACACACACACACACACACACACACACACACACACACACACACACACAAACACACACACACACACAAACAACAAAAACAACAACAACAACAAACAAATAAACAAACAAACAAATAACAAGAACAAGAACAACAACAGCAACAAAACAACAAAAACATAAAAATCAAACAAACAAAACCCCAGAAAACAACAACAACAACAAAACAAAAACAAAGAAACAAGGACAACAAGAAGCAACAACAACAAAAAACAAAACAACGCAGACAATCCTTTTAAATATTCACCTACGATGTCTTGAAATGAATATTATCAAAACATAATAGCTCAACGTGAAATATACATTTAATATTAGTTGGTGAAAAGCGGCAGAGATATTATGGAAATAAGAAGTAACAATGTTACAATACAGACACAGCTAGGTACTTCAGGTACACGAAGAACAAAATTAGTCGACGTCATCAGGGATGTACCTACACATTAGCACTGATAGAACAAAGTTAATGGCCGGGCCACATGGCATAAATAGGATATTTGCCCTTTTTCGGCAACAGTAATGGGGCATTTTGCTGGGATGTAGTCATCGCTCTCACGGTAACCGGCATGGTTGACTGGCTGTTAACGTTCAAGTCGCTTACTCATAGCGCTGTAGACTATATAGCCAGTGACCGAAACGTGCATCACTGCAACAAGTATTCACACACACACACACACACACACACACACACACACACACACACACACACACACACACACATACACACACACACACACACACACACACATACAGGAAAACAAAACAACAACAAACAAACAAACAAGCAAAACAAAAACGAACAAATAAAACAACAAATCAAAACAAACAAACGAACAAAAAAGGAAGAAAAAAGAACACACACACACACACACACACACACACACACACACACACACACACACACACACACGTGTGCACGCACACACTTACATGCACGCGGGCGCACACAAGCACACACTGACCTGTTTTCTCCAGAATAGTGACACTAATACTACGCGACAACGATACCCACAAAAGCTGGGCACACTGAAACGTATATATAATATATATCCGGCATCGAAATTATGCTATGCTTTATGATACTTGCAATCCTGGACAAACTCGTTTCAGAGAATATATCTCGCGCACCCCTCTCTCCTTTCCGGTGTTATTTCTCGTGACATTCGCCTTCGCTGCAGATCGTGTCAAACGCCGTTTTATGAGCATCCGGTTCCATTTCCGAAGCCATTGGTTGTTAACTGCAATCTGAGATACGTCTGCAGCACATGGCTGACATTCGGCCCATATAAAAATAACTGGAAGTGACAATTTCTTCTTGCCTTTTATTTGAAGTCTATTCATGTTAAGTGATATTGGACTGATCTTACAACTATCAAGATAAAACATACGTCAGCAAGTTATACCGAAACAATAGCAGACCTGAAGAAATTAAAGAAGAAGAAGAAGAAGAAGAAGAAGAAGAAGAAGAAGAAGAAGTAGTAGAAGTAGTAGTAGTTGTAATAGTAGTAGAAGAAGAAGAAGAAGAAGAAGAAGAAGAAGAAGAAGAAGAAGAAGAAGAAGAAGAAGAAGAAGAAGAAGAAGAGAAGGTATAACCTTATTTTGCAGTCGCAAAAACATATATATATATGTTTTTGTGACTGCAAAATAAGATTATACCTTTCTTCTTCTACTTCTTCTTCTACTACTACTACTACTACTACTGCTACTGCTACTGCTACTACTACTATTACTACTGCTGCTGCTGCTGCTGCTGCTGCTGCTGCTGCTGCTGCTGCTGCTGCTGCTGCTACTACTACTACTACTACTACTACTACTACTACTACTACTACTATTTCTTCTTCTTCTTCTTCTTCTTCTTCTTCTGCTACATATCCATTCACCTGAAGAGAAAAAGAATACTCTTGTGTCTCGCAGTTTCCCGAACGCAATCTGACCAACAACCCCGCCCCACCCACCACTACCACTTTCACACTGACAAGCGACCAACAAGCCTTTTTATTTTTAGCCAATGAGAATCGTGCTCTTTCAGACCTCTTGCGGAACAGACCAATGAGAGTGTACCTCTTACTCTTACTGAAGACCATAGCAGACGACAATAGTTTTTCGTTCCCTGTTTCACAGGGGGCTGCAAAACTGAGCAAGTGGAAGAGCACCAGGTCCCACTACAGTCTGACTCTGAAGCACAGTCGAAACAGAGAACAACGACGGCCATACGCATTGTAATCAGAACAAAATAACGAATAAATGATTCCGTTTTCTCTAGGCGATTGAAGACAACAAGTACATCATTGTGGACACAATCTTTGGAAAGTTTCCGTGTTCCTTGCGCGCTCTATCTCTCTACCTAAAAACAGTTATGGTCTTCTTGTGAAAGGTAATGCTACTACAATGACACATGAGTTCGCCCGTAGACCTGCAACTGACCCATTTAAATGATGACGTAATCATGCAGCACGAATGCAGCCTAGAAAAATAGGACAGCTGATCGATGCAGGCCTTTAAATGCTGAACATAAACCTTCAGTCAATGGAAGTAGGAATCCTTATTTCCATTGTAGACACACTCAATGATTTGTTTCCAGAAAAAGAAAAAAATCTAAACAAGAATGACTGCTAGCGTTCTAAAGCAAGATCCAAACACATAAAAGGCTCAAAAGAACGCTTAATAATTAGGACACAAGCACACAGTCTGCGAAATAAATAAGCGTTCGTGTGAACCTTTTATGTGTTTGGATCTTATTTTTTCCAGAGAGAGAGAGAGAGAGAGAGAGAGAGAGAGAGAGAGAGAGAGAGAGAGAGAGAGAGAGAGAAGCAGCAGGGAAAATTCAGCGACTTAAATATTTAACGCACGGTCAACCGCAAAAAGCTATATCAGTGCAAAACAATATCACTCACACATCACTCATTCATACCGGACGTTGACTATGCACGGATATGAAAACACAGAGGGTTAGGAAGCGGCACTCGATTAGAACAATGAGCAGATTTTGGACAAAAATATCTTTCCCTCAGCAACGGACAAGCAAACAGTTGTTCTACCTGGAAGAGAGAGAGAGAGAGAGAGAGAGAGAGAGAGAGAGAGAGAGAGAGAGAGAGAGAGAGAGAGAGAGAGAGAGAGAGAGAGAGAGAGAGAGAGAGAGAGAGAGAGAGAAGAAGAAGAAGAAGGAAAAACGGCACATATGTATGATTTGTTCGGATATCCTGAAGAAGCCAGTTTATGATTACGTAATCAGCACCGCCCCCGAAAGGTTGCAGAGTCTGTCTGAAACTATCGCTATTTGTACCGTAGCCCAATCCCATCAGTGCCTCTTCTGCAAATCCAGAGCTGTCTGAAGATATGTTATTTTTTTCTGCAAATCCAGAGCTGTCTGAAGATATGTTATTTTTTTCTGCAAATCCAGAGCTGTCTGAAGATATGTTATTTTTTTCTGCAAATCCAGAGCTGTCTGAAGATATGTTATTTTTTTCTATGCCAGGCGTACGTGGCTCAGAATATAGCAATGACTGCATGGTTCGCCAACAGCCAGGAATTCCTCCTTTTTAAATATGTGCCATGTACTGAACTGGAGTTATAAATGAATGAATGATGATTTGTAACGCGCATAAAAAAGTAACGCAAGACCGTACATACGTTCACAGCGCAGCGGCTGAGGAAAAAGAATACATTTTCGCACACGCACAGCGCAAGAATTGTTTTGAAGGAGCTAAGCACAGAGAGAGAGAGAGAGAGAGAGAGAGAGAGAGAGAGAGAGAGAGAGAGAGAGAAGAGAGAGAGAGAGAGAGAGAGAGAGAGAGAGAGAGAATTACAGGCTACAGTAACTGTGAGGTGAAAAACAATCTCTTAAAGAGAGTCGAAAATCATGCCAAGTTTTTAAGACGCTATAATCGAGTTTAAAGGAAGCTGCCTTGGGGGTTTAGTTTATTCGTCAAACTATAATTCGTTTTGATTTTCGTTAAAGTTGTGCTTAATAGTTTCAAACTATTTTTGCTGCGACATAACGTAAACGCTGGTTGACTGGGCGTTACTTGTCAAGTAATTGACTAAGCCCTCAGCAACTCTCGCCAAAATAAGTCATAAGAACTTAACGGCCTTTACATCGCCAGCGTGTGTCACATCCGAGGTACGTTTCATATGACGTATGCACACAGAATGTCATCCTCAGAGTGACGTCCGTTTGACAGGTAGCAAAGCTTAATCAGAGTCAGGTCGCAAGTTTGCTTTTCTGCGGAGCGAAAAGTGACAGTTAGAGGAACGACAAAGAGAAGCGATGTAAGATCACGTGTACACACACACACACAAGATCACATAGTAAGCACCTTACACGGACACACACCACACACACACCCACCCCCCCCACAAAAGAAAACAGTGAAAAACCCAAATATAAGCACAAACGACACACAACAACAAGCGATGTAAGATCAACGTACACACACACACACACACACACACACACACACACACACACACACCACACCAACGTACACACCACCACACACACCACCACACACCACCACCAGAGCAATGTAAGTATACACACACACACACAAACACACACACACACACACACACACACACACACACACACCACAGAATGCATACGACACACCCACACACACACACACACACACACACACACACACACACACACACACAACACACAGGATGTAAGATCAACGCACACACACACACACACACCACACACACACACACACACACACACACACACACACACACCACAAAAGCGATGTAAGATCAAGACACAACACAACACACACACACACACACACACACACACACACACACACACAGGCGATGTAAACACTACACACACACACACACACACAACACACACACACACACACACACACACACACACAACACACACACACACACACAACACACACCACACACACCACAACACACACACCACACACACGAGTAAGTACATACAAACGCCACACCACACACACACTACACCAAACACACACACACACACACAACACACACAAACACAACAGTCACACACACACCAGTATAAACATACAGCAACACACAACATACACACACACACACACACCACACAACACAACACCACACACACACAACAACAACACAACACACACAAATAAACACACACAGCGTGAAGATCAACGTCACCACCACACACACACACACAACCAAACACACACACACATCACAACAACACCACACACACACGAAACAGACGATGCTACACAACAACAGTACACACACACACAAACAACACCACACTACACACACACACAACACACACACACACACACACACACACACACACACACACACAATCTCTGAAACAATTCGGCCACTCACCATCCAGCAGTAAGCTACAGTGATGACAACATCGGAGTAAAGTACATACAAACGCCTGAACAAATTCGACAGCCACTATGCCGCAGTAGATCTATGCAACATCAACAGAAAGTACATACAAACATGTCTGAAACAGTTCGACCAGCCACCATAATAAACAGTACAGCAATGCTACATCAAATTAAAACACACACACACATGCCTGAAACAATTCGACTTACCACCATAATAAACAGTACAGCAATGCTACATCAAATTAAAACACACACACACACACACATGCCTGAAACAATTCGACCACCAATTACAGTAAACATGCACATCAAAAAACACACACACATGCTGAAACAATTCACCACCACCAAACAGGACAGTATGCTACATCAATTAAAACAACACACAACAAATCTGAAACCATTCGATGCACCATTAAAAGTAAACTACATGCGCACATGATATGTCTGAAACAGTTCAGCTAGCCGCTATAAAACAGTACAGCTATGCTACATCAAACTAAAGTACAAACACAGTCTGAAGCAATTCGACTAGATCAGTTCAGATTCAGGATCGTATCTGTGCGCTTGGAAAAGCCCACACGCGCTCCACACGCGCTCCACCCCGTCTCTCAGAAGTGTCCCCAACGTTACCTCTGACACGGTTCCAATGTTCGTCTAACTGACGATGGCTCTCTCTCGTCCTTTCAAGGAAGACGATCGTCTAACGCTTCCTCTTTCCACGCCTTTCTACTCCAGGCGATCGATGGTGTGATGTCCTTGGCTTTGCGCCCACAGGTAGTTTCTCAAGCTCCTCAACACTTCAGATCTTCCGAGAAGCAAGCCACTTGTGAGGGTTGCTTTGCCCGCCAGTCTATCTGCTCGGACATTTCCCTTCACTCCGGCATGCCCAGGGCAGTACACCCACAGGACTTTTCGAAGGTGGATGAGACCATTGACACATTCCAGTCTGGGCTTCCCATTCCACTTTTTGTAGGAAGCCCATAGAATCTGTGAGGATGATGGCATGTGTGGTCCGACTATCACCTCTTGAGGCAATCCAGCGGAGGGCATGGGTGACTGCTTCCACCTCCATTGTCAAGCTGGAGGTTGAGACCGTATAGGCTGCTCTGTCTTCATGGATGGTAGTCGCACCTTGCTTGACAGTGAAGCCCCACCCTGACTGGTCTTTGGTGACTGAGCCATCAGTGTACACTATGAGGTCTTGCGGTTTGCTGTTTTCTTGAATGAGCAGCTTAATCTCTGACTCTGTTTTGCCTCCTGGCCATTCTCGCGAGTGCTTTCCCAAGTTTTTTTTTCTTTCAGAAATGTCTCACAGAGAAATACACGTCTGAAACAATGCCGTTAACCATCATCCAGAACTGGCTACGTCAAAACAGTACACACACACGTCTGAAACAATGCCGTTAACCATCATCCAGAACTGGCTACGTCACAAACCAGGTGATCCTGCCTTTAGTGTCTCGCACACAAAAATTGCAATACGGGGTCCGCAGCTAGCAGTAAACGTCTTACTACCTATAAAAATATAGTTTGAACCAGGAAATGTTTGATAGTTTCACCAGCCTCTCAGTTTTTAATGCTTTTAAGATCTGGATATGTGTGTATTATGAAGCCATATGAACTGAAGTTGGGGGGAAGGGGGGGGGGAGGGGAAGAAGAAGAAGAAGAAGAAAAAATCCCGTCTCTTTAGTAAGGTGGTAATGAAATCAGTAATCACTAGATCAACCCAGAACGATCACACTCTGTTATAAGCAAATGCACATTTCAAACCGTTTCTCACATAATAATATATATATACAAAATCAGTCCATACACAGTTATATAAAACAGAAGCACACGACACACACACACACACACACACACACACACACACACACACACACACACACACACACACACAAGTCAAACACAGAGGAGTTAGTGTCAAAGGCGATACCGACCTTGCCAGGCCACCCGTGACGTCAGAGGAAGGCAGTAGATCCAGAAGAACAGCGAGTACAAGGAGCCCATTGTACATGGCTATACTCTCTTCCATCTACTCCTCCAGCTTCTCCGCTCCTCGGCGATCGCCTCTCCAGCCTCAGTCGCTGCCACGCACGTGCAATGCGCGTGCACTAGCTGCCTGCCTGCCTCCGAAGTGACCGAGCAATTAGCCCGCTATCAGCGTATCTCCAAAACTAATTCCACAGCTTATAGGCGAGCAAACATCTTGTAAAGTGAATGTAATGAAGACAAGGTGTTGCCGAAACGCGCGGTTTGGCGCGTGGGGTCGATTAATTAAAACAGCATTAACGGAAAAGGAGGAAGAGTTTTGGCCGTTACGCGGTGTCTAGTAAGGGCCAGGTGAGAGTTACCGTTAGCGATTCAGGTCCTTGTTGTTGTGTTAGTGTGACGTGTTTCCAGCTCTGAACAAGCTGTTTTTATTTGTCGGTTTACATCAGCCGTTCAGTATCTGCGAACACAGCATCGACCGATGCTGTGAAAAGGTATCTATGTTTTATCTACAGACTATTCTCACAGAAATGAATCCATTTGCTCAGTCGGAAAGACATCATGACAGTATCTTCGTGCTCTGAAGAGACACCGGTCTATACTCCACACTACAGCACTCGGACAATGAAACGACACGGAGAGTAATTCCAGAAATGAAGTGGAAGACACACTGAAGCACAACTTGGTCCCCTGAAGCACGAGTCCGTCAACACAGAATTTAAGTAGTAGTCTGCAATTTTAGTGCTCATTCACGGCGACCGCGAATACGTTGAGAGAGTCACAACGCAAGTCTCTTGAACAGCTGACATTTGCTAATTTGAAACTTTCATCATACTGGTTTCTGTCAGTCAGTTTGATACTCTTAGCGTGGAGGTTTTAGGAGTCAATCTGAAGCTTTTCATTATACTGGTTTTATCAGTGAATTGGATATTTCTACCATTTAAAAAAAAAAAAAAAAAAAATCAGCTTGGTGCTTCCAACTAAAACTGTTCGCATTATCTACACATGTTTTGTTTTATCCCACTAAAATTAGGAGTTCCTGTATCCGTTTGTGTGTTTGGATCTTGTTTTCGAACGCTAGCACCCAAACTTGTATAAGATGTTGGTTTTTGCTCTCTTTTGTTCGTTCGTATTAGTCAAGCTGACACTGACGCCTTACTGGTTTTTCACCAGTCTGATAGCTGGACGGTAGAAGCCACCTTCACTGCCTAACTACAGATGTCAGACACAGCACGCAGAGTGCCAGAGGTCGGGGCCCCGTCTCCAGCGGTGTGGTGTGGTGCGGTCTAACGGCACAGGACATACACGGGTCCCGCCGCTGCCCGCACTGCACACCGGTCCACTCACCGTCCGCGCCCAACCACGTCACCGACCACGTCACGGTCTACTTCCTCTAGGGATGACCACGTCACGGTCCGCTTCCTCCGGGATGACCACGTCACGGTACACGGATGACCACGTCACGGTCTACTTCCTCTAGGAATGACCACGTCACGGTCCGCTTCCTCTAGGAATGACCACGTCACGGTCAACTTCCCCCAGGAATGGACACGTCACCGTCAGCTTCCTCCTGGGATGACCACGTCACGGTCCGCTTCCTGCAAGTATGACCACGTCACGGTCCGCTTCCTCCAAGAATAACTACGTCACGTTCCAGGGGTGACCACATCACGGCCCACGTCCTCCAGAGATGACCACGTCACGGTCTGCTTCTGTCTGGAATGACCACGTCACGGTACACTTCCTCTACGGATGACGTAACGGTCCACGGACCATGTCACGATCCGTTTCCTCCAGGGATGACCACGTCAGGGTCCACTTCCTCCAGGGGTCACAATGTCACGGTCCGCTTCCTCCAAGGATGACGAAGTCACGGTCCGCTTCCTCCAAGGATGACGAAGTCACGGTCCTCTTCTTCCAGGGATGACGAAGTCACGGTCGTCTTCTTCCAGGGATGACCACGGCCCACTTTCCTCCTGGGACCAGCTAGCCTAGCTGTGATTTGCTTTGCTGCTGTCAGCGGATGAGATCAGTTTCAGATCAGTTTCACAGCAGACGACCTGGACAAGACAGGATCGTCTGTCACTGTGCTTGTCCTGACGTCATCGCTGTGGTCCTGGTGTAATGGCGGCTGTCGTGGCACTGGGGGTAGTTATTCTGTGAGGTAACTACTGACTTCTGGGGTGACAGGAGAGATATGTTGCAGTCTCCGAAGACAGAGGTGATGGCGTTGATGATGATGGTAGTGATGACGTTATTCCAAACCTGAAAAGAAGAAGACAGTTTTAATGGGTCTGTATCCATTACTACAAAAATCGCTTTTTGTTGGATGTATCTTTGACAGTGGAATCAAATGGGAAACAAACACCAAACAGGAACAACAACAACAACAACAAACAAACAAACAAGCAAATAATAACGACAGCAAAAACGAAACAAACAAACAAAAACCAACACACGCACGCACGCACGCACGCACACATACACATGCACAACCCCGAGAAAAAACCCAAACGTGCAGGGGTTTTTTCAAAGCACGTTCACATCAGAACGTCTCCATCTCTATACGCACCACACGAGATCACCAAAAAACGATGTTCTGACCCAGACCATGAAAACCCAGCAAGCTGGCCTCGCCAGTTTGGTACGTGTATATAACCACCGACACTCTGCTTTCAAAACACAGCGCGGCAGAAAGTGGCCTCCCAAACCAATGTTTATGGAAGACCGAGACAAACAATCCCCAAGGACCCCAGCTGCTGGCAGGAACTTGAGACTGGAACCAACAATATTGAGACGGTCCGGCAGGAACCTCAGGGGGGCAAACTAGAGTTGGGGTCAAGCGATCATCGATCTCCTCGCGCTCTCTCAAACGCAGCCGCCGTTTCAGTGCTGATTGCCTGCATTCATAACTGTGCTGTTGTTAATTATGACGGCTGAATAGCCGTGGTCAGGACCTCATCTCGACGGGGACACGGGGCAACGCGGTCACGTAACTGATCCAGAAGGCCGGGTGAAAAACTGGAGTTTGGATGCAGCGAATTTTGTTTGCTTGCTATATAAGCCGTGTGAATTCAAACCTGGCAGAATCAAAACACAAGGGAGTTTCACGAGCGCTCTGGACCTCGCTCTGTTTCAGATTTCTGGCAAAATATAGTAAACAACATCGTTATTATTGTTTGTCGCTTATTGTGTGAACGCTGTTCACCGCTCTGGAGCAGACTAGCCGCGCGCATAAACATGTGTTTAGTGCATGCTGAGTTATTTAAGTGTTCGCATAATCCACCCCTCACATGGCCAACAGGATATTTAACGTGCGTATGTGATCTTCTTGCAAACGTATACATATACAGGGGACCTCGCTTTATTGTCAAAGGATCAAACACAAGCTAAAGAAACAACAAACAGAAACAAGCAGCCCCCATAATAATAATAATAAAAACATTTGATACGCTAACGATGTCTTAACTAAAAACAAATCCAGAGATAAAACTCAGCTACAATCCATTAGGAAACAATACAAGTACACCCTCAATTTTCCAAAAGATACCAGGGGGCAACAATATAAATCAGCTCACAAACAGAAGTCCGATTCTTTGCTTCATGTTGAGTAGTACTGAGAAAACCTGAACTGGACTGAAAAGGAGAGCATGAAGTCAGAAAGACAGATTTCCTGGCAGTAAGCGAAGCGAAGCATTTGAAGGTACACGCTGACCTACTTAAGGCCTTACGAACAGAACCTTTGGTAGCGTTGGCAGGTTACCAGCAGAAGGGTTAGTGAACTCTTGGATTTTTACGTGCCATCCCCCGGAAAGGGGCATTTCAGCCTTCCAAATCACACATCCACGGCTACCCTCCAACAGGTCGAAGCGTGGAAACGCACGTGACCAACACAGGTAAAATGTTTGGTCAAATCAGTTGGTTTAAACAAAATTTTATTCATTCATCGTAATCATAAGCTCAACAAATAAGTACAGGAAACACAAAAGCAATATGCTTATTTGAGTGTTACCTATAGATAAAATGATAATCACACAGACATTTACGATGGAAGATGGCAAATTGTTGTCAAAACGTCAGAGGCAACAAAACCAACAAAGACCAAAATGACAACAAAAAACAAACAAACAAGCAAACAAAACAAAAAGCAAAACAATAACAACAAAACGGGAGGAGGGGGTGGGGGTTAAAAAAGCAAATAACTAACCGAATGGTTTTACACACAACACAATCCAAAGCAAACACAATCAAGCGGGGGAGAAGAAAAAGAGAAAAAAAAAGGTCAACAATTAGAAAGTCTCAACATTTACATTTCACCTATGATGTGAAAGAAGGCTGAAGCAGACACTTCCAGACATATTCTCTGAGACGTACTCAAAACAGAACAAAAGAGGGCACAGTTTTTTGCCGCCGGAACCCGCGTTGCCCCAGCGCAGGAAGTCAGAATGAACAGCGGAACGAGTCTTGGCACGTAAACCGATCTGGTCCCAGCATCGCGCCATCCATTCCACTTGACCCTTGCAGCAAATGGCGCGAGTCCAGGGGGTCCACGTGGTCACTGCATTTGCTGCTCAGTGTTTGCAACTGCCTGACGGACCAGTGGTTCCCACACAGCTTGGGTTTGTCCTCTTCTGCTGTTTGCTTTCAAGCGACTGTCACACTGACACATACACAATACACACGCACGCACGCACGCACGCGCGCACGCGCGCACACACAAACACACACGCATGTACACATATACATCTCCCCCCTTCTCTCTCTCTTTCTGTGTATAGATATCTCTCTATACATATATCTATATCTATATATATATATCGAGAGAGAGAGAGAGAGAGAGAGAGAGAGAGAGAGAGAGAGAGAGAGAGAGAGAGAGAGAGAGAGAGAGAGAGAGAGAGAGAGAGAGAGATTAACATTTTTGAAACAAAGATGACTACATACTAGCCTTCTATACGTACATGTTTGGTATCATCATATCTTTTTCATTATTAAATAACCGTTCTTTTTAACCGTTTATGTGGCTTGGATCTCTCTCTATGCACACACACACACACACACACACACACACACACACACACACACACACACACACACACACACACACAGTCTACATTTATTTTACTTGCGTGCACACACACACACACACACACACACACACACACACACACACACACACACACACACACACACACACACACACACGTACACACGCCCCGGGTAAAGACTCGAAAAACGTCTTCTTGACAAAGAACACACTCGAATCATACCTTACTTCCCGGCAACCCGAAACGTATTTGTTACACCTTCTCGAAGGCCGAGCAATCATAACGCCAAATCCATCGCGGCGCCACTCGCTCTCCCAGGACGCGAAGGAAAATCAGACAGTGCCTGCAGAGCGCTAGGCACCGGACATCACGTGCACCAGCCACACAAACAGGCGGCAGCTCATGCGCGCCGTATTTGCCTCATCTGACGGCTTGCAGGTCGTCGTCCCATCCATTCGGCCTTTACCGACATATCCCGTGTCAAACGGACAGCGAGCCTACTTGCCCCCTCCCCACAACCGGGCCACGATGCAGCCTGCTCACACAAACAGAGTGACAAGCCGACATAATTATGACTAATGGAAACCTCCCTTGCATAATTCGCCCAGTCCTCCTGAAAGCGGAACGCTGGTGCCGTACGTCTGGCGGAAAAGACATGTGCGCGGCGTCTGTTCCGGAAACGCTTGTATGTAATGTAGTTCTTTCAACCTTCCTTTAAAACCTTTTTTGTTCTTTACAAAACTTTCTCTCAGTTTCACTGCTGCGAGATACGCGCGCGCGCGCGTGCCTTTGTGCGCGTGCGTGCGTGTGTGGGCGTGTGTTTGTGTGTGTGTGTGTGTGTGTGTGTGTGTGTGTGTGTGTGTGTGTGTGTGTGTGTGTGTGTGTGTGTTTGGGATACATTCCGCGCACTTGTATTTTTTCTTTATCTTCTTTTGCAAAAGAATCGTTAGTAATTAAGTCATGGACAAGTGGTCTAAAGCACAAAATGAACTTATTCTCTTTGCTTTTGTAAAATTACACTTGAACTTTGACACGTTCTTCTTTTTTTTTAAAGGGGGTGGGGGGTGGGGGAGGGGGGGGGGAGGTAGATTATATACCTATAGCTACACTGTCACCACCAGAATGACTCTTGCATTAAGATGGGCAGCGATGAAGACATACCACAACCTTTGAATAGAAAGGAGAGCCGAAGCGGATTCGAACAGAGGTCCCTCTGCTTACCAGCCCAATTCCTTACCGCTAGGCTAAACCGGCTCACTGTCATCAGCGTGGAGGTGACACTTGAAGGTCTGAAGGTCGCAGTCTATCACCTCACGTAAGTAAGTATCTTGGTGTTTTACGCACAGTCAACCAGTATAGTTATATCAGTGCGAGACACATTTTGTCATTACATAACAATTCTTAAAAGTGTGCACGTGTTAAAACTGGTATTTGTACAGATTTTTAAAAGCATACTGAAAAGGTGGGTAGAACACAAACCGAACCAAAAATCATTTTAAATTTAAATTCTTCCAAAAATATTGCTTGTGTGTGTTTCAAATAGATAAAAAATCTTCTCAGGTGAAATGTTCTGGAACAATACACGCAGCGATTGAGCTGTAAAGTGTCTCTCTCTCATTTCAGACAAACAAAACAAACGAAACAACAAATGAAAAATCCATCACAAAAGAAACAAAACAATAAAGCCAAGAAAAGAAAAAAGAAAAAAAGAAAAAAAAGTCAAATGAAAAGTACGCAAAAAAAAGAAAGGGAAAACGAGGAGAAAACAAACAAACAAAACAACAACAACAAAAAACAACATACAAACAAACAAACAAACAAACAAACAAACAAACAAACAAAAAAGCACTCTGCAAACTTCCCTCACAATTAAGCAAAAAGCATTGTGCAATGCCATAAAAGAAAATGAAACGATGTTGCATCATAACAACAACCCCCCCCCAAAAAAAATTAAAAATAAAAAATAAAAAGAAGAAAAAAATAAAAATAAAATAAAATTAAAACAACAAAAAAGGCACTCTGCAAACTTCCCTAACAAACAAGCAAAAAGCACTGTGTAATACCCCCAAAGAAAATGAAACCTTGTTGCACCATGAAGCAGAAAAATAAGTTCCACATAAAGTCGCCTCTCTCGTGCAAGACGAAATAGACACATAACCAAAAACTGCACTGCAAATATATATATAAAAAAATCCTTCAGCTGAAGACAATCTAAACAACTGTGCATCAACTTTGCTATATCATTTCCAGTTCGCCAGACAGTTGATCGATAAGAATTCATTCCGAAACACAAACACACATAGCAAAGAGAAAATAACTATACGCGTGGATATATACACATGTGTAAGTGTATTTTTGCGAGTGCAGACAAGTGTATATTTAAATGTTGGAATATTGTTTTTTGGGGTATTTGTTAAAATATGTTGTTATTTTTATGTAATTTATTGTTAAAAGTTGTTGTTATTTTGATGTAATTTATTCAAATGCTTTATCTTGATGACCTTAATTTGTTGTTATTGTGATGTAATTTATTGACATGTTGTTATTTTGATAATCTAAAGGTCAGTCTAATTTCAGTCATTAATGTGAAAAGACTTTAAATAAAAAGGAAGCACAGACATCATTCAAATGTGTGCACCCATAACAGAAAGCAACATAGCGGTTGAGTTCACAGGTAATTTCCGGTATTTTCCCGGTTAAGATAAGCATATAACGGGAATAAAATCAGCAATCGGTCAGGCTGTTATTTTGTTACACAGGTTCTAAAAAACGACAACAAAAATCAGGACAGTGATTCGTGAGAGAGAGAGAGAGAGAGAGAGAGAGAGAGAGAGAGAGAGAGAGAGAGAGAGAGAGAGAGAGAGAGAGAGAGAGAGAGAGAGAGAGAGAGAGATGTGTGTGTGTGTGTGTGTGTGTGTGTGTGTGTGTGTGTGTGAGAGAGTGTGTGTGTGTGTGTGTGTGTGTGTGTTTTGGTGTGTGTGTGTGTGTGTGTGTGTGTGTGTGTGTGTGTGTGTGTGCGCGTGCGTGCGTGCGAGAGTGCGTGTACCGTATGTGTGTGTGTGTGTGTGTGTGTGTGTGTGTGTGTGTGTGTGTGTGTGTGTGTGTGTGTGTGTGTGTGTGTGTGTGTGTGTGTGTGTGTGTGTGTGTGTGTGTGCGTGCGTGTGTGTGTGTGTTTGTGTGTGTTTCAGGCGGGGAAGGGAGCTGGGTGTTTGCTAGCACAGCCCTGGTAGTAAGCAGTATGGACGGCAATGTATCTCACCGATTACAGTGATTATCTGACCGGTTACAGTGATTATCTGACCGATTACAGTGATTATCTGACCGGTTTCCGTGAACCACTTTCGCCATCTTATAGATGTCACACCGGAATGAAAAACGTCTAGCGCCACCACTGAAGAACGCCACCACAACACCACAGCTGGGTCTGCTGGCGAGTCAACTGCACTACAAGTCTGGACCAAAGGCCCTTGTAGACATCCTTAGCAGACAGGGTTTTTTCTTCTTCTCAAGTCACGACGAAGTCAAAAGACTCATTACAAATGTTGCTCAGTGGAAGAAGTGCAAATGGAGAATTCCACAAACAGCTCCTAGCAGCATTGGATTCTTTCACGAAGGCTGTTGTTTGGTCCACGAATGTGTGGACATGAACACAGAAAAAAATGTTTGGTATAACTTGCTAACATATGTTGTTAGCATGCGGAAGAAGAAGAAGAACATAGAAACTGTTGTTGGGAATGGAACATTCCTGTCCTCTCATAAGAGCGAGGTTCTAACGACAGAATCCTCAGCAGATTGTTTTAGAGTTAGTCAGTTATTTTTTTCAAAGATAACGTTGTACGCTGATTTGAACAGTAATAATCATACACCTTTTTTCTTTTCTTTTCTTTTTTAAAACCGACTGTTAAAACTGTCTGTTGAAATAAATAGAGTCTGTGACTTACCAAGATACGGTGATTTTGATAATGTACATATTGAAGAATCGTGTCACCAGAATGATTCTCAGCTCAACCACAACCCGTTAAAACACACACACGCACGCACGCACGCACGCACGCACGCACGCACGCACGCACGCACGCACGCACGCACGCACGCACGCACACACACACACACACACACACACACACACACACACACACTCTCTCTCTCTCTCTCTCTCTCAAGCTTGTTGGCATTAAACTGAGGATGCCCTACTTCGAACAACGACCAAAACCGCTGGCTAAAATACTACTTTCGCCTTCTGTTTAAAAACGAGAGATCAAGCCAATATATTTCTCTCTGATTCGCGAGAATTCGTTTTGAATAGAGACATATGCATCTCATGAGGGGTTAATGATATAAAAGAAGGTAGTAGCAAACATTATCACTTCTTGCTACTAGTCGTGTAAATTCACTTTGTCCTGTTGCCATAGAAACGTGCTATAATTTAGGCTTTTGGTGCTCTGCAGTTTTTGACACAGGAAACTACGCTCTTTTCAATACTCTGCAATTTGTCTGTGTTCTTTGGGAAGCCTACATTTGGGATTTTCCAGGGGCTGGTCTGGTAAGCGAAGCATGTGTAGCCGTATTCTTGGTTTGGCTGGTTAAACTTGTTTAACGCCAAGTTGTCTCCGAAGAGGTTCTGGCGGGGGCCGAGATCCCAGGAGGTGGGGGAAGAGGGATACTATACCTAACGCCGGAATAACTCCTGCATTAAGACGGTCAGCGATGAGAGCCATTTTAACGCCTCATTAATTGTGAGGGACAAATTCACAAGACAGTGTCCACAGACCACAACTTTTGAAGAGGAAGGAGAGCCAAAGTGGAATCGAACTGAAGTCCCTCTGCTTACCAGTCTAGGCTTAAAAGGGGAAAGATATTTTGACAGCCTTGATTTCTACGTCTACGACACACTCCGAATAAATCCTAGGCCCACAGACGGCTCGTCTTTTAGTTATGCTACGTCAGCCGCACATGATGACCTAACAGGGACGAACAAACATCGTCAAAAGAAAAGAAAACGAATTTCTGATTGCTCTTTCCGCCAGCTGATTCATCTTGGAGGTATTAACAATCTTGGAGAGACAGCAACTCGGCTTCAGTCGCTGTGTCGTGTGTCTGGTATCGTTCCATACGACAGGCAAGGTAACGACAGTGTTACAGGACAGTGGACCTTTCAAACCCAGCATATTTATCACACTAATGAATAATTCTGGGCTGTTTGGCCTAGTAGTGCATGAGACCCGATTCGTAGTATGGGAAATCGTTCGCACAGAAATTGCTCATGTAAATTTGAGGGACATTCCTAGGAAGACATGCTGCATACGGCATTCATTCCGATAGGCAGGTCGATCAGGGAATACATAAAAATAACAGTAATAGCTATAGTGTGTTTTAGACACAGTTCATAGACCTGACTCGGGTATACTCGGAAACGTGTTCAGATCGAGTTCATGGATCTGGTTTAGGTGTCGTTTTTCAGGTGACCGGATGGTATATTCAGACCGAGTTCATAGGTATCTGGCTTAGGTACTGTTTTTCAAGTGAATGGATAGTGTATTCAGACTGAGTTCACGGATATTAAGTGTATGTTTTCACGTGGCTGAATAGCGTATTTTCTTCTTCTCAAAGTCGTTTTTTTTCTGTCGAATCAAGAACGAACAATATTCTTCCGCAGTTTTTATGCACAAACGCAATGTTGTCAAATTCCCTATTTATCTAAGTTTGTCTGTTGTTGTTTTTACGAAAAAGTAACACCTTTTGCAGAACTTAGTCCACTTCGTAAGAGTATTTATGAATGATTTATTTTATGCACGAATTTTGATTCCAAAGTGACTGACACCAATTCTTCTTTTCCCGTGTAATTCTTTCAAAAAGTGTGTGTGTGTGTGTGTGTGTGTGTGTGTGTGTGTGTGTGTGTGTGTGTGTGTGTGTGTGTGTGTGTGTGTGTGTGTGTGTGTGTGTGTGCGTGCGTGCGTGCGTGCCTTACGTGTGCGTGCGTGCGTGCGAGCGTGCGTAGCGCGCGCGCGCGTGTGTGTGTGTGTGTGTGTGTGTGTGTGTGTTAGCTAGCTCTCTTGAATGAATGACTTTTCTGTACTGTGAAAAAAGTATTGTTTCATGTTTATTGTGTCAGTTAACTCCCTTGTGTGTTCATTCTTTCATGCACCCCATTGGGGATTTTGAAAAGAGTTCTTTGACTTGATTTGCTGCTTGACGGACCCATTCAAACGACGGAAAGGTGAACACAATCATGATCCGACTAATCAAGAAAAAATTAGTTCCCAGTTGTCCTGTCTTTGACAGACACACACGAGACACGTCAACAAAAGAGAGACAGGACGTAGAAAGCCACAATACGCCACTAGAGCTTGAGCCATCTGTTTCAGACTACAGATGTATTTTCTGCTGCAAAGCTTGAGTCCGCTGCTTTTCGCTACAGTGCTAGACTCAGCTGTATTTTGTGCCAAACTTCTTGTAGAGCCAGCTGCGTTTTCTGCCACAGTGCTTGATGCTGCTGTAGCTGTGCAACAACGCTATAGTCAACTGTATTTTGTGTCACAGGGCTTGGGCCATCTGTATGTTTTGCCACAGGGCTTCAGCCGTCTGTATTTTCTGCCACAGGGCTTGGGCCATCTATATTTTTACCACAGGATTTGAGCCGTCTGTATTTTCTGCCACAGGGCTTGAGCTGTCTGTATTTCCCGCTACAACGCAAGCTACCTGTATTTCTGACACAACGCATAAGTCAAGCTGTATTTTCTGCGGCAATGCTTGAATCAGCTGTACATGGGGCTTCAGCCTGAACTATCTGCATTTTCTGCTACAGGGCTTGAGCTATCTGTATTTTCTGCTACAGGGCTTGAGCTATCTGTATGTTCTGCTACTGGGCTTGAGCAATCTGCATTTTCTACTATAAGGCTTGAGCAATCTGTATTTTCTGCTACAGGGCTTGAGCTATCTGTATTTTCTGCTACAGGGCTTGAGCAATCTGTATTTTCTGCTACAGGACTTGAGCAATCTGTTTTTGTGCTACAGGACTTGAGCAGTCTGTATTTTGTGCTACAGAACTTGAGCAGTCTGTATATTCTGCTACAGAGCTTGAGCAATCTGTAATTTTTTCACGTGGCACCAGCCATATTTCAGCGCTGTAAGTACACCACTTTTGTGGATATTCAAAAACCGCGCAAAAAGAAAAAAGAAAAAAAGAAGAAAAAAAAGCTAGTCATTCATGTAGAATCACGTGCAAGCACAGTGAGTCTGCTCGAGAGCGGAAAATAGCGTTAAACAAAAGCGATAAACATCTTCAGAGTTTGGGCGTGGGCAGTGCTATCTTGGAATATATTATTTTTGATGCAGTTTCCTTTTCCAGCCTGTCGCTGTGACCACTGCTGGCCATGGAAATCGTATACGTTCTTAGACTTCGCCAACTTCGCTTCCAGAAGGAAGGCCGGGATGTCTGATGTCACGTACTCTCCTGCCTGGAGTCTCAGGACTGTTGTTTGTTTTTCGACCTAGTGCTGTTGCTCTCTCTGTTTTGCCATTATTCTGTAATGATTCTCCTGATCCCCCCCCCCCCAACCCGGAAAATTCTCCGGTATTTTTCGTTAATAGTTGGGCATTTTGGTACAGCATTCCGTTTTTGTTTGTTTAAATACGTTTGTTTAATCTGTTTAATCTGATGTCGATAAATTATTATTATTATTAATCACCGCTTTTGTATAGCACTATTCTTACATGGCGCTAAATAAGACGGAATGATCGACGACACTAGCATGTCTTAACGTTGTGTACTTTTCTTTTAGACAATGCCAATATTGAATGTACTAACTCTGGAAAAAATTGTATTTGACGTTTGCATGTATATGCTTTGTTTGATATTTGTGTACAGACTGCTTTTGTAGATTTGACTTAAGAAAGGGTTTATACATATGCGAGGAAATAATTATGAGCTTTGAAATGTGAGTCATTTTGCTTATATCAGACTTTGATCGTCCTGGTGTGACGTTGTGTGGATGACATGACGTCGAAATCCAATTACTACTTAACTTGTGAGGCCCTTTGTGGGTTTAATCAAAGAAAAACGTGGAAGACTCCGCGAAGTCTTCGTTCACTTCAGACAGCTTTCTTTATTTCTCTATTGCCCGAGGTAAAATCAGTGACACCGAGACACTGAACAGCAGTCTCGGTCAACCGTTCCATTGGAAACACTGAGCAGGAAGAGTTAACTCATTTCGTATTGGTCCCTCCGGCAATCCCTACATTTTTTAAATGTTAATAATCTCTGAGAAACAAATCAGTTCCAGTGGTTGTGTGGCATAATTCGATATGAAAAGCGACGTTGTGACAGTAAGATAAGACATACAGGGCTTTGAACTCCGTGTATTATCACATTAATGAATAATTCTGCTCTGTTTATTCGAGTTGTGCACGGTAGCCATTCCTTATAGGAAATCGTTCGCACAGGAATTGCTCATGCTTTTCCTAGTGACGCTGGCTTGAAGACATACAACATGCGGCATTCTGATAGACTGGTCGATTGGAGAAAAACAGAAATAACTGTCCCAGTGCTACATCTCAAATCACAGAGAGAGAGAGAGAGAGAGAGAGAGAGAGAGAGAGAGAGAGAGAGAGAGAGAAGAGAGAGAGAGAGAGAGACAGACGAGCAGAAGAGAGAGAGAGAGAGAGAGACAGACAGACAGACAGAGAGACAGACAGAGAGAGAGAGAGAGACAGAAGAGGAGAGAGAGGAGAGAGAGAGAGAGAGAGAGAGAGAGAGAGAGAGAGAGAGAGAGAGAGAGAGACAGAAGAGAGAGAGACGAAGAGAGAGAGCAGAGAGACAGACAGACAGACGGACGAGACAGAGAGCAGAGAGAGACAGACAGACAGACAGAGACAAAGAGACAGAGAGACAGAGAGACAGAGAGAGAGAGAGACAGAAAGAGAGACAGACAGACAGAGAGGGCGGGTGATTTGTATTACACCACCGAATAGTCATTTGATCGCGAGCACCTCTTAACCCTTTTGTAATATTATTATACTTACACATTTTATTTCACGCTTTAAAAACAAAACAAAAACTTTGCCACCAAACCGAATATTCAGCCATGCACCTTAAATGATATACAAGAGAGACAGAGCAGCCACACGAGCAGCGCTACCACTGTGTGTGGTGCTGTTGTGTTTACCTGCTGTGATACACTCGCTGCCCAGGATTCGCCAACTGGAGTTACCTCCTCCTGACACCGTCAGATCATAAATTATGACACTCCGCCAGATTACAACTCTAGCAGATTTTACAAGCAGTCTTAAGAATCTGAATCTCTGTTTTCTATAGTAAAGACTGTTATCTGTAGCAAAGGGAGTTCCTGTTGACCCTCATACACAATGCCTTTTCTGGTCAAGACTGGCCGTTTCGTTCGTGAGACTATAAATATAATTGTTTAACGGCTAGTTGTTTCATAGTTCAGGAGCTGTGTGAGAGTCGAGGTGTCCGTCCTGAGCTGTCCGTCCTAACGGGCCTTCTGGTTTCCGTGGACGTAAAGCTATATTGAACCTTGCTTCGGCATTGGTCTCAGCTTGTCCCTAATATGTCAACCGACATCTGAGGACATTAAGCAACACTATCCACCTAGCTAGTTGTTTCCGCAGAGGTATAGGCGGGGACCAGAATCCCAGAAGGTGGGAGTAAGTAACTTGGTGTTTTACGCCCAGTCAACCATGACGGTTATATCAGGGCGAGCAGAAGGTGGGAGTAAGTAACTTGGTGTTTTACGCCCAGTCAACCATGACGGTGTTATCAGGGCGAGCAGAAGGTGGGAGTAAGTAACTTGGTGTTTTACGCCCAGTCAACCATGACGGTATCAGGGCGAGCAGAAGTGGAGTAGTAACTTGGTGTTTTACGCCCAGTCAACCATGACGGTGTTATCAGGGCGAGCAGAAGGTGGGAGTAAGTAACTTGGTGTTTTACGCCCAGTCAACCATGACGGTTATATCAGGGCGAGCAGAAGGTGGGAGTAAGTAACTTGGTGTTTTACGCCCATTCAACCATGACGGTCATTGCTGTTTTACGCCCAGTCAACAAAGACGGTTATATCGGGGCGAGCAGAAGGTGGGAGGCATGGACTGTACCTAACACTACGCTGTCACCAAGGGTCGATTTCTGCATTACGATGGGCAGCGATGAGAGCCACTTGAATGTTTCACTCGTTGTGAGGGGCAAAGTTACAATCACAATTTTGAAGAGAAGGCAGAGCCGAAGGGAAATCGAACCAACGTCATGCGCTTACCAGCCTTTATAACACTTTACCGTTAGGCCAAACTGGCCCACAGACTGGCTGTACGTACACACGTCTCCTTCTGCCACTGCAGTTAAATGCACGTGTTTATGCCAGTCTGTTTCGAACTCTCCCAGTCAAAGACGTGTTCTATCAGTCTGTCGTGCTCTCTCTCCCAGATGAAGTCGTGTCAGCCTGTTGTGCTCTCTCCCAATTAAAGTGGTGTTCTATAAGTCTGTTGTGCTCTCTGCCAGATAAAGTCGTATTCCATCAGTCTGTTGTGCTCTCTCCTAGTTAAAATCGTGTTCTATCAGCCTTTTGTGCTCTCTCCCAGTTAAAATCGTGTTCTATCAGCCTTTTGTGCCCTCTCCCAGTTAAAGTCGTGTTCTATCAATCTGCTGTACTCTCTCCCAGATAAAGTCGTATTCTATCAGTCTGTTGTGCTCTCTCCCAGTTAAAGTCGTATTCTATCAGTCTGTTGTGCTCTCTCCCAGATAAAGTCGTATTCTATCAGTCTGTTGTGCTCTCTCCCAGTTAAAATCGTGTTCTATCAGCCTTTTGTGCTCTCTCCCAGTTAAAATCGTGTTCTATCAATCTGCTGTGCTCTCTCCCAGATAAAGTCGTATTCTATCAGTCTGTTGTGCTCTCTCCCAGTTAAAGTCGTGTTGTATCAGTCTGTTGTGCTCTCTCCCAGTTAAAGTCGTGTTGTATCAGTCTGTTGTGCTCTCTCCCAGTTAAAGTCGTGTTCTATCAGTCCGTTGTGCTCTCTCCCAGATAAAGTTGTGTTCTATCAGTCTGTTGTGCTCTCTCCCAGTTAAAGTCGTGTTCTATCGGTCTGTTGTGCTTTCTCCCAGCTAAAGTCGTGTTCTGTCAGTCTGTTGTGCTCTCTCACAGTTAACGTCGCGTTTCTATCAATCTGTGGTCCAGCAGTTTCCAGGATTCAGTTGACTTTCTATCAGTTAGTGTGCACTGTACCAAATAAAGTAGCGTTTCTATCGATCTATTGTGCACTGTATCAAAAAGAAAAAAGAAAAAGAAAAAAAATCGACTCTCTGTTAATATACTGTGTACTGTCCCAAAGTAGTGTTTTTATCAATCTATTGCACACTGTCCCAGACAAAGTCGTGTTATTTTCTTCTTCTCTATTTTGCACTGTTCTAGATAAGTACCGTTTCTATCAATCTATTGTGCACTGACCTAGTTCAATTCGCATTTCCATCAGTCTATTGTGCACTGTCCCAAAGAAAGACGGGTTTCTGTCAGTCTATTGTGCAGTATTCCAAATTAATTCTCGTTTCTATCAATGTATTGTGCACTGTTCCAGACAAGGTCGTGCTTCTGTCATCCTGTTCGCCCTGATATAACCGCACTGGTTGACTGGGCGTAAAACACCGAGTTACTTACTTACTGTCATCCTGTTGTCCACAATCCCAGACAAAGTCACGCTTCTATCAATCTATTGCGCATTGTCCTAGATAAAGTCGTGTCTTTTTCGGTCTATTGTGCATTGTCCTAGATAAAGTCGTGTCTTTTTCGATCTATTGTGCATTGTTCCAGAAAAAGTCGTGTCTGTTTCAATCTATTGTGCATTGTCCCAGGTAAAGTCGTGTCTTTTTCGATCTATTGTGCATTGTCCCAGAAAAGGTCGTGTCTGTTTCAATCTATTGTGCATTGTCCCAGGTAAAGTCGTGTCTTTTTCGACCTATTGTGCATTGTCCCAGAAAAGGTCGTGTCTGTTTCAATCTATTGTGCATTGTCCCAGGTAAAGTCGTGTCTCTTTCAGTCTATTGTGCATTGTCCCAGGTAAAGTCGTCTCTTTCAGTCTGTTGTGCATTGTCCCAGGTAAAGTCGTGTCTTTTTCGGTCTGTTGTGCATTGTCTCAGATAAAGTTGTGCTTCTGGACCATTCTTGAGAATATTCACGTGCGAGATCACGTCGGGTCACGAAATGGAAAGGGAGATGGGCACAGTACTGGAATGGGGTCACTCGTAATGAGGTAGGTCACGACGGGTCACAAGATCGACCCCACTTCCCACTCACTTTGACCTGTGGTCCTTCGTCTCATCCAATCTTGATTAACCACTTCTTTTTCCTCTCGCCACCCCCCCTCCCCAAACACACTCACACACACCACACACACACACACACACACACACACACACACACACACACACACACACACACACTCACACACAAATCTGTGAAAGGGTATTTGGTTATTATGTTTGGAATTTGAAAAACGAAGCGGTGTACAGCAGTACTCACGCGTGTGATTTACGAGTTTTTATCGGCGTTCGTGATTGTTCGAGATCAGCTATTTTATCAACCTCAACGCAGACCTACACTCCAACTTCGCTTTCGCCATCTCCTGACCCGCTGTGACCTATCTCATTAAGACTTCAGGTCAATACTGTGCCTAATCTCGCTTTCGATTTTGCGACACTGTGACCTCATATCACATTAAACACGGTCCGCTACGCAAGCAGTGTTTGCAGATCTGTCTTATGGCGAGTCTTCTGGCGTTTAATGCAAACAGGAATATGTCTTCTTTTTTTTTCTTTTCTTTTTTTTGGCAACAAGTATCAGATTAGTCAAGGTACAACAAGGAACATGAAAGGGAAAAGTCAAATAAAGACTGAACGATAGATGCTGACGATAGAAGCACAGTGAGGGATGAATATGACAGGAGAAGCAATAAGGTAATCAACCAATAGTCCGCTTCTAACGACAAAGAGTAGCAATAAAATACACATGATTTAAGCAACACACACACACACACACACACACACACACACACACACACACAACACACACACACACACACACACACACACACACACACACACACACACACACACACACACACACACACACACACACACCACACACACTCTCACACACAAACACGCACGGTAGGCACACTAACATACACAAAATTCAGTATACGCGTTAGGTCAGACAACACACCCACAACCACCACCACAACAACCACCACCACCAACACCAACAACAAATACTGCAACGTAATAAAACTTACAGAAACGAAACTCCTCACACCCAGCTCCGACTTCCGGTAGCGGAAGTGACTGCGAACATCACGCAAGGGAAAGTGAAAGAAGCGAGTTTGACAGTGCGACGCCTAGCTCCCACCCAATAGCTCGCTGCCAGCAGTGGCCAGGCGGAGCCGCCTCGCTCTTCCTCTCACCAATGCTGCTCCAGCAGCCTTTCCCTCCCTCTACCGCGTTCTGTCACTTCTCTCTCTCTCTCCCTCCCTCCCTCCTTCTCTTCCCCTCTCTCTCTTCACCCCCACTTTCTCCACTCCCTCGGCTCTTGTGCTGAGCGCTGCTTAGCGCCCCACGCGCACTCACTCGCACGGGGCAAGTCCGAAGTCGTCGTTGTTCCAGCTTCTTCCTTTTCTCGTCCCCAACACGCCCCCGTCACAAAAAAAGAAAAAAGAAAAAAAAAAGCGGGAGGAGGCTTTGGGGTTGAAACATGCAGCGATCGAATCACTCGCAAAGCCGGACCGCAAAGCGTCCGATATGGCCACATTCTGCCTGATCGTAAAATGTTGGATATGGCCACATTCTGCCTGACCTGACCGCCAAGTGTTGGATATGGCCACATTCTGCCTGACCACAAAGTGTTGGATATGACCACATTCTACCTGACCGCAAAGTGTTGGATATGGCCACATCAGCCTGACCGCAAAGAGTCGGGTATAGCCACATTCTCCCTGACCGCAAAGAGTCGGGTATAGCCGCATTCTGTCTGACCGCAAAGAGTCGGATATAGCCACATTCTGTCTGACCTCAAAGAGTCGGGTATAGCCACATTCTGTCTGACCTCAAAGCCTCGGACATGGCCATATTCTGCCTGACCAAAAAGAGTCGGACATGGCCACATTCTTCCTGACCGCAAAGCATGGAATATGGCCATATTCTACCTGACCGCAAAGTGTTGGATATAGCCACATACTGTCTGATCGCAAAGTGTTCGATATGGCCACATACTGTTTGACTGCAAAGTGTCGGATATAGCCACATCAGCCTGACCGCAAAGTGCCGGATATGGCCACATTCTGGCTGACCGCAAAGTGTCGGATATGGCCACATCAGCCTGACGCAAAGAGTCGGACATGGCCACATTCTTCCTGACCGTAAAGAGTCGGATATGGCCACATTTTGTCATTACCCATAAAATGACAGGAGCGCAAAATTTGTGTATTACTGACATCTAAAACAGTTCGCTAACTCTGAGCGGAGTATAGTTGTACTGTTTCTCTCAATGTCTGTGGAATCTGTGTTAAACAAACTATTCTGTTGCCGGTTTCTCTCTCTGTAAAATCTGTCAGTGGGGAGGGGGAGCGAGGTATTTCGTTCATCCTGGAAGAGGGGGTATCTGTCGAAGCAAATGCTTTTCTTCAATGCCGCAGGCCATCTCGATCTCCAGAAAACTTGAAAATCCTAAGCTTTAACAGAAACGCAGAATCATAATCGTGTCTCACAAACGCTTCAAGGTGTACAGTACTGGGTCCTTGTCTCGTTACAGTTGAAGCTTTGCCGTAGGGCTGGGCGAGTCCTGTTTTGTTCTATCCAAGTTTAGGAGGGAACCGTTTGCGGTGGAAACGCTACCGTCCTTCAGCTTGCCACAATGTGTCAAGACAAATACCGCGTTACATTGTCTGACAAAGACGGGTCACACTGTCTGACAAACATGCGTCACACTGTCTGACAAACACGCGTCACACTGTCTGACCAGCACACGTCACACTGTTTGACAAACACGCGTCACATTGTCTGACAAACACGCGCCACACCGTCTGACAAACACTGGTCACAATGTCTGACAAACAGGGGCACAATGTCTGACAAACCCGCGTCACAATGTCTCACAAACACGCGTCACAATGTCTGACAAACAGGGGTCACCCTGACAAACACGCGTCACACTGTCTGAAAAACACGCGTCACACTATCTGACAAATACGCGTCACACTAACAAACACGGGTCGCATTGACAAACACGCGTCACACTGACAGACACGGGTCGCATTGACAAACACGCGTCACACTGACAGACACGCGCCACAAACACGTGTCATGTGTCACACTGTCTGGCAATCACGAATCACAATATTTCTCAAACCTTTTCGGTACAATACAAGCTGTGTTATCCCAAGCTGTGCAAAAAGAGAAGCACAAAATTCCGTTCTCAAATGTTCTGGGAAACACAACAGAGCATCAAAGAGAGAAAAAGCCAATGGGAGGAAGAGGAGGTGTGTGTGTGTGTGTGTGTGTGTGTGTGTGTGTGTGTGTGTGTGTGTGTGTGTGTGTGTGTGTGTGTGTGTGTGTGTGTGTGTGCGCGTGTGCGTGCGTGCATGCGTGCGTGCGTGCGTGCGTGCGTGCGTGTGTGTGTGTGTGTGTGTGGGTGTGGGTGTGGGTGTGGGTGGTCCATTGACAACAGCATCATTAAAAAGAGTCTCTGCTACCCTGAGGGTGCAGTGCAACAGAATTAAAAAAAAGAAAAAAAGGAAAGAAAGAGAGTTCCACAAAAAAGGTTCTGCCCAGGCTGGGCGGGCAAAGCAGATTTTGCCGCTGATTTCGTTAATGACCAAACAAGCTGGAAAACTAATTTGAAAAGGAACACATATTTCTTGTTGTGGGTAGCCAAGCGGGCATAATACCGTTTCTGTGTCAGAGCGACTGATTTTTTGTTTGTTCTCCTCTCTCTTAAGCATGTTTGATGTTCAGGCAGCGCTACGCTACGATTCATTTATGTTATCATAACACAAGAACACAGGAAATAATATTGATGTGTGTATGCACATACACAGTTTTGAGCAGAACACGAGGTAAGAAATTAAGTCAAGTTCATACTCGTACCGTAAAATGTCTTTAAATAAAGTTTGATTACTGATTGTACGGTGTCCATTTCCTAATAAACTTTAAACAAGTAATTTCCATAATGTACATGCTTACCAACTTCATAGATATATTTGAAGTTATTTATAAAGGCTTCAAGTGTAGGCTTAAGTTTGTTCTGTCTGCATTGATAAACAAAGATCTATGCATGCAAAAGAATAACGTATCCGAAAAGAATGACTGGGATTTATTGAAAATCGATCGCTAATTACAACCTTTCTCTTTCAACCATGTTTCACACCCACCCCAAAAAGATTGAATGTGTTCGCACTGGCATGTACGTTTCGGGATTGCAAGCGCCTTGCAAGTACCTTTTTTTTATTTTATTTTTTTACATTGCCTTACATAAAGAGAGAAAAAAAGTCTCTTTTTCTGTCAAGCATTAATTACATACATTGTTCTCGACCACTCCCAAGTCTTTCAAAATCGAACTGTCACGATTTCTACACGACTGAAGTTTCGTGCGGGTCATGACACGCGTCAATTGTCACACGTACTGCAACCGTTCTGCACACTGGGGTTTCCTGCGTTGTGTTTGGTGTATTATTGTTATGCTATGGTGTGATACGGTACTCAGACTGAACTTTAGGCTAAAGGCCTAGCTTTAACCCCTTCACTGCCATGATGTCACTCGAAAATGGCCAGTGAAAATGCGACATTTGAAAACCTTCAGCCTTTCTGTTTTCTTTTTCGCACTGGCATGTGAAAGGACTTTCATAAAAACGAATAACATTGAAAGTAGATGTGTTATTGGACAAGGAAATATACTGTTTGCAGGCGCGTCCGTGCATCTTTTCAGCCGGGAAATTTGACAGGCTGGGGCAGTGAATGTGTTAAGTGCGGTCCATGCTAACTTAACTTTCCACACTGAGGTCACTGCGTTGGTTCGCAAAACCCAGTGCAAAAGCTTCCTCTCTGACCAAGTGCAGGAGCGCAGCCTGCTGTAGAAAGACGCCTAATGAATCATGTTGACTCCCTCCCATTACGTGTCCACAAACGGCACAGAAATGTGCCCTATACGGTTTATGGATGTCGTTTTCATCCAAGTAAGAATACGGAAGGAGAGAAAACTGCATACTGACCACACAGGTATGTTGGGTCGTCTTCCAGAGTAAAGCTAGCAGTGAAAGAATCAACATACAAGGGAGTTAATTAGCACGCGAAATACGTAACACAAGTGCAACAACAAAGACCTGTGTGGCCTACGGTAACTCTCACCTGGCATGCGTGTAAATACAAGCTACATAAACTACACCACAGGTACATCCTCAAAAATATCTGAGATGAAATGAGGTACATCCTCATTTTGAGGATGTACCTCTGGTGAAGTTTATGTACCTTGTATTCACACGCATGCCAGATGAGAGTTACCGAAGGCGACTCAGGTCTTTGTTGTTGTACTTGTGTTACGTAGTTCGAGCGTTAATTAACTCCCTTGTGTGTTGATCCTGCACGAGTGCTCTGGGCCTCGTTCTCCTTCAGATTTGTAGCAGTGAAAGAAGCGCGCTGACCAGCGAAAATAATAAAGGACGCACCCCCCCCCCCCGACACACACACACCCCTACCCCCTTCCACCCTCGTGAACGTTGGCTCCTTATCGTACTCAGGCGTGTATCGCAACGGGTCTCTGGCTCTCGCCTCACCCGAAGGACTAGCGTCACGAGTCCACCACCTGAGACCACAGAGAGGAGGAGTTGAGGGTGAGAGTGAATGTCGATCCCAAGTGTCTTCACCTCCATCAGCATCAACAGACGTACGTACGTACGTACGTCACGTCACGGCCACGACCGATGCCGCAACGGAACCGCCGCCGAGAGCAAATTAAGGATTGCACAGTTGTCACAAACTGGCATCTCTTGGCTGCTCCCGCAGCATCTGGTGTCTGAAATTGACTGCGCTGTGTGCTGGGGCTGTCACCTTGTGCTGGGCAGCTTAGAGCTGTCACCATGTGCTGGGGCTGTCACCTTGTGCTGGGCAGCTTAGAGCTGTCACCATGTGCTGGGGCTGTCACCTTGTGCTGGGCAGCTTAGAGCTGTCACTATGTGCTGGGGCTGTCACCGTGTGCTGGGCAGCTTAGAGCTGTCACCATGTGCTGGGGCTGTCACCATGTGCTAGGCAGCTTATAGCTAGCCGTCATGTGCTGGGGCTATGACCTTGTGCTGGGCAACTTATAGCTAGCCGTCATGTGCTGGGGCTATGACCTTGTGCTGGGCAGCTTATAGCTAGCCGTCATGTGCTGGGGCTATGACCTTGTGCTGGGCAGCTTATAGCTAGCCGTCATGTGCTGGGGCTATGACCTTGTGCTGGGCAACTTATAGCTAGCCGTCATGTGCTGGGGCTGTCACCACAAGCTTGGCAGCTTAGAGCTGTCACCATGTGCTGGGGCTGTCACCATGTGCTGGGGCTGTCATCTTGTGCTGGGCAGCTTAGGGCTGTTCCATGTGCTGGAGCTGTCACCATGTGCTGGGGCTGTCATCTTGTGCTGGGCAGCTTAGGGCTGTCATGTATTGGCCCGGCTGTCACCTGGTGCTGGGCAGCTTTCTATTTGTCCCCCGTCCTGACTTCATCGTCTTCTATTTGTCCCCCGTCCTGTCCTCACTGTCTTCTATTTGTCCACCGCCCTGTCCTCATCTTCCTATTTGTCCCCCGCCCTGTCCTCATCTTCCTATTTGTCCCCCGCCCTGTCCTCATCTTCCTATTTGTCCCCCGTCCTGACCTCATCTTCCTATTTGTCCCCCGTCCTGACCTCATCTTCCTGTTTGTCCCCCGCCCTGTCCTCGTCTTCCTATTTGTCCCCCGCCCTGTCCTCATCTTCCTATTTGTCCCCCGTCCTGACCTCATCTTCCATTTGTCCCCCGTCCTGACCTCATCTTCCTGTTTGTCCCCCGTCCTGTCCTCGTCTTCCTGTTTGTCCCCCGCCCTGCCCTCATCTTCCTATTTGTCCCCCGTCCTGACCTCATCTTCCTATTTGTCCCCCGCCCTGTCCTCATCTTCCTATTTGTCCCCCGTCCTGACCTCATCTTCCTATTTGTCCCCCGCCCTGTCCTCATCTTCCTATTTGTCCCCCGGCCTGTCCTCATCTTCCTATCTGTCCCCCGCCCTGTCCTCATCTTCCTATTTGTCCCTAGGCCTGTCCTCATCTTCCTATCTGTCCCCAGGCCTGTCCTCATCTTCCTATCTGTCTCCCGCCCTGTCCTCATCTATTTGTCCCCCGTCCTGTCCTCGTCTTCCTATTTGTCCCCCGTCCTGACCTCATCTTCCTATCTGTCCCCCGCCCTGTCCTCATCTTCCTATTTGTCCCCCGTCCTGACCTCATCTTCCCATTTGTCCCCCGCCCTGTCCTCATCTTCCTATTTGTCCCCCGCCCTGACCTCATCGTCTCCCATTTGTCCCCCGCCCTGACCTCATCGTCTCCCATTTGTCCCCAGGCCTGTCCTCATCTTCCTATTTATCCCCCGCCCTGTCCTTATCGTCGAACTGCTTGACCCCTTCCGTCCATCCCACTCCCACCAGGACCAGTTGGACGGCACGTGCCTGGAATTCGCGCGCGCGTGTGCCCTAGCTAAGCCCGATGTGAATTTCATTGGAGCGTTGGCGTGTCGTCGATTGCAGGCAATTCATACTCCCTGCCGTCCATCAACAACAGAGAGGCAGACAGGAAGAGAGCCGAAGGAAGGCAAGGATTTCTGGAGGTAGCAATGGGATCGGGTAGGGGAAGAGTGGGGCGGGGGGGGGGGGGGGGGGGGGGGGGGGGGGAGGAGGGGGCTGGATGGTGGTGGTGGAGGGTGTGAGCTGGGCAAGTGGATGGAATGGGGTGGATGGAAAGTGGACAGACGAGATAAGAAACAAAGGCTATAAAGATCTGGAAGAAAGAAAAAAAGAGACAAACAGATTTATAGCTGAAAAGAGATCTGCATCAAAACGAAGCCTTCTCGCCGGAATTTCACCGACCGGTAAAAATGTGTTGACGCACGGAAAGCAAAAACAGCGGATCGCCTCTTTTCAGACCAACCCTTAAATCAGGAAGATGTGGTCTCCAGTGAGGGCCGGTCCTTGGCTATGGGTTTCGTTACGCTGGAATAATTATAAGGAAAGGCCTTTTCCGCCCAAAAAAGGTGTTTTAAAGGGGACACAAGGCGAATTAGACAGCAGTTGGCACGAAAACGTAGCAAATGTGCAACTATTTCCATATTGGAAATCGTTTGGTTGTTCTATCCATATACAAATACACATACAAAAGATGAGATCCAAATACATAAAAGATTCAAAAGAACGCTTATTTATTATGACATAGACAACACGCTGCAAATTTCCAGAGAAATCCCCATCTTCAGGCGTTTATGTGTTTGGATCTTATTATAGAACGCTGGCAGTCATTCTTGTTTAAGATTTGTTTTTACACACACAAAAGAACTTTATTATTGATACTAAATGCATAAAATCAAAATTCGTCTTTTGGGTCACTCGAATTCAACACTAAAGGGACAAATAGGCAGTTCAAAACAACAAAGATAAGAGCATACAGATAAAACGGAGTAAAAGGTAGTAAAACACCATAAAACATCGCTTCTGAGATCGATTAAGTGCACAGACATTACTCATAAATGATTCCTTTCTCCAACGTCTCTACATACATAGCCAAAACAACGCCCAAACACCCACAAACACAGGCACACCTACATGCACAATAAAAATATCACATCGCCCACACAGTGACAAGCATACAGACGCACACACAGAGTGTCAGACACACCACGTGTATCAACACGCATACAGACAGTGACATACACACCATGTGTATCAACACGCATACACACAGTGACAGACACACCACGTGTATCAACATGCATACAGACAGTGACAGACACACCACGTGTATCAACACGCATACACACACAGTGACAGACACACCACGTGTATCAACACGCATACACACAGTGACAGACACACCACGTGTATCAACATGCATACAGACAGTGACAGACACACCACGTGTATCAACACGCATACACACACAGTGACAGACACAACACGTGTATCAACACGCATACACACAGTGATAGACACACCACGTGTATCAACACGCATACACACACAGTGACAGACACACCACGTGTATCAACACGCATACACACAGTGATAGACACACCACGTGTATCAACACGCATACACACACAGTGACAGACACACCACGTGTATCAACACGCATACACACACAGTGACAGACACACCACGTGTATCAACAGCATACACACAGTGATAGACACACCACGTGTATCAACACGCATACACACACAGTGACAGACACACCACGTGTATCAACACGCATACACACACAGTGACAGACACACCACGTGTATCAACACGCATACACACACAGTGACAGACACACCACGTGTATCAACACGCATACACAAAAGTGACAGACACCACGTGTATCAACACGCATAACACACAGTGACAGACACACCACGTGTATCAACACGCATACACACACAGTGACAGACACACCACGTGTATCAACACGCATACACACACAGTGACAGACACACCACGTGTATCAACACGCATACACACACAGTGACAGACACACCACGTGTATCAACACGCATACACACACAGTGACAGACACACCACGTGTATCAACACGCATACACACACAGTGACAGACACACCACGTGTATCAACACGCATACACACACAGTGAAGACACACCACGTGTATCAACACGCATACACACACAGTGACAGACACACCACGTGTATCAACACGCATACACACACAGTGACAGACACACCACGTGTATCAACACGCATACACACAAGTGACAGACACACCACGTGTATCAACACGCATACACACAGAGTGACAACACACCACGTGTATCAACACGCATACACACAGCAGTGACAGACACACGACGTGTATCAACACGCATACAGACAGTGACAGACACCACGTGTATCAACACGCATACACACACAGTGACAGACACACCACGTGTATCAACACGCATACACACACAGTGACAGACACACCACGTGTATCAACACGCATACACACACAGTGACAGACACACCACGTGTATCCCACACATTATATCCATCGGTCACAGTACAAATCATACGATTCATGTTAATCATAACAATGAAATCAATGATCAAAATATTCTCACAACACCCATCACGGCAATAATTATATAAAAATACCAAGCCCCCCTCCCTCCCTCCCCGAGCCCACTGATCGAACTATGCTTGTTTTTATACATATGGTTTTGCTCCTCGGGGCGCAGCCACGCTGGCATACTCCTTATGGCACTAGTGGAAGGGGCACTCCATCTTTATCTCCGCGCTGCTGTCCAGCGACGCGGTCAGCGCCCTCCGAAAGGTTCGGGTACTAATATGACTGTAGACGCAACCTAGCACCTCACATAGTTCAGGAGCTGTGTGAGAGTCGAGGTGGCCGTCCTGAGCTGTCCGTCCTAACGAGCCTTCTGGTTTCCGTGGACGTAAAGAATTATTGCACCGTGCTTCGGCATTGGTCACAACTTGTCCCTAATATGTCAACTGACATCTGAGGACATTAAGCATCACTTCATCATCAACCTAGCACCAAAGCACGCACGTAAACATGAGACGCATCCACCCCGGGTAAAAAAAAAAAGAGGAGAGTTCCGTCTCGATTTAAACGATAGTGGTTTTATTTGTGCTGGTGTAAACTTTGTTGGCGGCTATAAATGGCACGCCTTGTTTTATTTGAGTTGTTTGTAACAAACTTACTACTGTTTGAGCACCAACAAAAAAACTGCTCGTTAGCTGAAAGTTTTCTGGACCCTCCTAGGCGTAACT
>JABMCL010000145.1:172500-180000 GCA_018857735.1 Alviniconcha marisindica
GCTAGTGTTCTAGTGTTCTAAAATAAGATCCAAACACATATAAATTTGCATCGTGTTGTCTATGTCATAATAAATAAGCGTTCTTTCGAATCTTTTATGTGTTTTGGATCTAGTTCAGCTAGCACAGAGAGTGGACTAGTTTGTGATAATTATTGGTATTATAAATACTTGCTGCTAATAGAAAGATAACAGTCAAACACACTGAAATGCTGTTTGAAAAGAACACTACGTTAGGCAAGTGTCCCTACTTGGCTGACTAACTGCCCGCGGTACAAACCGAATACAAACTATCTAGGTGTACGTCATGATACAAACTATCTAGGTCTGCGTCATGATACAAACTATCTAGGTCTATGTCATGACACAAACTATCCAGGTCAACGCCATAATACAAACTATCTAGGTCTACGTCATGACACAAACTATCTAGGTCAACGTCATGATACAAACTATCTAGGTCTATGTAATGGCCATTGTATGGCTAAGGTCGTAATGGCCATTGTATGACGAAGGTGATACTAGCGAAGGTGGTAATGGCTATTGTATGACGAAGGTCGTAACAGACATTATATGGCCAGGGTCGTAATGGCCACTGCATGGCAAATAATATAATGGCTACTGTACGGCGAAGGTGGTAATTAAATGCTATTTCATGGCGAAGGTGGTAATTAAAAGCTATTGTATGGCGAAGGTGGTAATTAAAGGCTACTGTATGGCGAAGGTGGTAATTAAAGGCTACTGTATGGCGATGGTGGCAATTAAAGGATTTTGTATGGCGAAGGTGGTAATTAAAAGCTATTGTATGGCGAAGGTGGTAATTAAAGGCTACTGTATGGCGAAGGTGGTAATTAAAGGCTACTGTATGGCGAAGGTGGTAATTAATGGCTATTGTATGGCGAAGGTGGTAATTAAAGGCTACTGTATGGCGAAGGTGGGTGGTAACTAAAGGCTACTGTATGGCGAAGGTGGTAATTAAAGGCTACTGTATGGCGAAGGTGGTAATTGCCATTGTATGGCGAATGGTCTAATAAACATTTTGTGGCGAAGGTGGTAACGGCCACAGAATATGGAGAAGAACCGTACGTGACACGGTTGCAGCAGAAAACAGATGCCATGGACCCGACAGTGCAGCGCCGCTAGCTGCCCACACCCCCGCAAGTAGCACACGTCCCAAGGGACACGGGGAGTGGTGTCCCTTACTGAATATCTGTCACAGTCAACAGCGCCGACTGGCATCACACGTGTTTATGATTCGCCACAACTCGTCAGTCTTTGCCATTTCACCGCGAGACCGAGGTGCTTGTCGAGAGAGAGAGAGAGAGAGAGAGAGAGAGAGAGAGAGAGAGAGAGAGAGAGAGAGAGAGAGAGAGAGAGAGAGAGTAAACATTATTTTAGGAGGGTAATGGACACGTGTTTTTTTCACATTGTGCTCTCGCCCAAGAGGGATTAATTCTATTGATACTACACAAAGAGAGAGAGAGAGAGAGAGAGAGAGAGAGAGAGAGAGAGAGAGAGAGAGAGAGAGAGAGAGAGAGAGAGAGAGAGAGAGAGAGAGCAACAATGTTGCTATTTGGCCGTTCAGTCGGTCAGGTTCGGTGTTATGTTCAAGGTAAGGACATTCCACGCTCCATACTTCCACGTATGTACTTGCCTGTGTGTGTGTGTGTGTGTGTGTGTGTGTGTGTGTGTGTGCGTGCGTGCGTGCGTGCGTGCGTGCGTGCGTGCGTGCGTGCGTGCGTGCGTGCGTGCGTGCGTGCGTGCGTGTGCGCGTGTGTGAAACTTTCTCAGCTCTCTGTAGCTTTCTCTAGCTTTTTCGCGGCTGAAATGTCAGCCACAGTTTAGTTTCAACACCATTGCTTTCCTCTTGAGAAGCAAATCCATGCATGTGACTGGGTGGCAGCACTAATGCCCATCCCTAACCTCTCCTCCCTTCCACACAGATTTGGCAAGAGACCAGGCGTTACCTCCACGACACTAAATGGACTGCTCCCCAGACGGCCATAATTCCGATATGGGAGATTTCTATGGCATGTTCGCGACTCTCTGCATTGAAGAGCTCCACGCAGACGACAGAAAGGAGCTTGTCGCGAAACATTCCCTGATAGAGAGATTGTTGGAAATGTTGTGTCCATGGTGAGACTCTTTTTTTTCTTTATTTCCTGTATTATTGATCTGGGTGCGAGAGAGAGAGAGAGAGAGAGAGAGAGAGAGAGAGAGAGAGAGAGAGAGAGAGAGAGAGAGAGAGAGAGAGAGAGAGAGAGAGAGAGAGAGAGAGAGAGAGAGAGAGAGAGAGAGAGAGAGAGAGAGAGAAGGTGTTCTCCTAGGGAATCACGCAATTGAGTGTGCTTCAGTGGTTTGCGATGCACCGCAATGGGGCAGCACGGAATAGGCAGCCCTTCATTCTGTTGATCAGGAAGACTTGTCACCGTACCGCAATGACCACACTCAATGGTGGGGCTAACCACACTCAATGCGAGGACATAGGGGATGTAAAGGGTGGTGGTCGTAAGGGCGACTGTGGCGGTGATGATGTTGATGCTGATGTTGACTGTGGTGGTGGTGGTGGTGAGCATCGCGCTGGTGATAGTTAAATGTGGTGATGGTGATGATGTTGATGTTGACTGTGGTGGTGGTGGTGGTGAATATGGCGCTGGTGATAGTTAAATGTGGTGTTGGTAATGATGTTGATGTTGTCTGTAGTGGTGGTGGTGGTGGTGATGAACATGGCGCTGGTGATAGTTAAATGTGGTGGTGATGATGATGTTGATGTTGACTTAGGTGGTGGTTGTGGTGGTGAGCATGGCGCTGTTTATAGTTAAATGTGGCGGTGGTGATGGTGCTGATGTTGACATCGGTGGTGGTGATGAGCATGGCGCTGGTGATAGATAAATGCAGTGGTGGTGATGATGTTGATGGTGACTGCGGTGGTGGTGAGCATGACGATGGTGATAAATAAATGTGATGGTGATGATGTTGATGTTGACTGTGGTGGTGGTAGTGGGGATGAGCGTGGTGCTGGTGAGATTTAAATGCAATGGTGGTGGTAGTGGAGATAAGCGTGGTGCTGGTGAGATTTAAATGCAGTGGTGGTGGTGCTGATTGTGGTGGTGATGGTAGCGCAGATTGTGGTCGCGATTTTGGTGGTGGTGAAAGCTCTTCCACCGCTCCTGCCGGGACTCGAACCCGCAACCTTTCGATCATGAGTCCGGCGCTCTACCAATGAGCTATCCCCGCCCCCTTCCTACCATAGAAAGATAGTAAATAACTGGCCTCTCCCTTGTGAACACGTGTAGCCTCACCATAGAAAGATAGTAAATAACTGGCCTCTCCCTTGTGAACACACGTAGTCTCTCAATCATCGTAACCTAACGTCCAACGCCAAGACGCAGTTGTAACAGTAGATCACACAAGTAGCCTTGAAGTTGTCTGCCCAACGACAGCTGCTCACGCTACGTAGTTTCCTAAAGACGGCAAACGACTAGTCACTTGCTCACTTTTGCTGAACGTGTCCAGTACACACACACACACACACACACACACACATGTAGACGACAAGCCGGTCTTTTTCCACTGGATTCCTTTACTAAGAGTGATGGTGGGTGTCTTTACTTTTACTTTCCGTTTTTTAAACGGCTTTGACTTTTCCCGGGAGACAGTCTGCACCTAATGGAAGTCATCTCCGGCTGGTTTGGCCAGTCGAGCTCCACTTCCGATCGGTCACTTCCGGGGGTCAGCGAGGGCTGGCAACACGGGACGGCCGCTTTGGAGCACGGCACGAAGAGGGAGTAAGTAACGCAGCAAGCGATCGGCACACAACACGTAGCCTTTGAGGAGGGAATAAGTATGGCAACGTAGCCTTTGAGGAGGGAATAATATGGCAACGTAGCCTTGGAGGAAGGGAATAAGTATGGCAACGTGGCCTTTCAGGAGGGAACAAGTATGGCAACGTAGCCTTTGAGGAGGGAATAAGTATGGCAACGTAGCCTTTGAGGAGGGAATAAGTATGGCAACAAGCGATCAGCACACGGCACAGTCTTTGAGGAGGGAATAAGTATGGCAACGTAGCCTTTGATGAGGGAATAAGTCTGGCAACGTAGCCTTTGAGGACGGAATAAGAATGGCAACATAGCCTTTGAGGAGAGAATAAGTATGGCAACGTAGCCTTGGAGGAGATAATAAGTATGGCAACGTAGCCTTGGAGGTGGGAAAATACGTATGGCAACAAGCGATCAGCACACGGCACAGCCTTTGAGGAGGGAATAGGTATGGCAACGTAGCCTTTAAGGAGGGAATAAGTATGGCAACGTAGCCTTTGAGGAGGGAATAAATATAGCAACGTAGCCTTGGAGGTGGGAATAATTATGGCAACGTAGCCTTGGAGGAGGGAATAAGTATGGCAACATAGCCTTTGAGGAGGGAATAAGTATGGCAACAAGCGATCAGCACACGGCACAGCCTTTGAGGAGGGAATAAGTATGGCAACGTAGCCTTTGATGAGGGAATAAGTCTGGCAACGTAGCCTTCGAGGAGTGAATAAGTATGGCAACGCAGCCTTGGAGGAGGGAATAAGTATGGCAACGTAGCATTGGAAGTGGGAATAAGTACGGCAACGTAACCTTGGAGGTGGGAATAAGTATGGCAACGCAGCCTTGGAGGTGGGAATAAGTCTGGCAACGTAGCCTTTGAGGACGGAATAAGTATGGCAACATGGCCTTTGAGGAGAGAATAAGTATGGCAACGTAGCCTTTGAGGAGAGAATAAGTATGGCAACGTAGCCTTGGAGGTGGGAATAAGTATGGCAACGTAGCCTTGGAGGAGGGAAAATACGTATGGCAACAAGCGATCAGCACACGGCACAGCCTTTGAGGAGGGAATAAGTATGGCAACGTAGCCTTTGAGGAGGGAATAAGTATGGCAACGTAACCTTTGAGGAGGGAATAAGTATGGCAACGCAGCCTTTGAGGAGGGAATAAGTATGGCAGTGTAGCCTTTGAGGAGATAATAAGTATGGCAACGTAACCTTTGAGGAGGGAATAAGTATGGCAACGCAGCCTTTGAGGAGGGAATAAGTATGGCAGTGTAGCCTTGGGGGTGGGAATAATTATGGCAACGTAGCCTTGGAGGAGGGAATAAGTATGGCAACATAGCCTTGGAGGAGGGAACACGTATGGCAACAAGCGATCAGCACACGGCAAAGCCTTTGAGGAGGGGATAAGATTGGCAACAAGCGATCAGCACACGGCAATAGCTTTTGAGGATGGGATAATTAACGCAGCAAGCAACATAGTAATAGCTTTTGAGGATGGAATAAGTAACGCAGCAAGCAACATAGCAATAGCTTTTGAGGATGGAATAAGTAACGCAGCAAGCAACATAGCAATAGCTTTTGAGGATGGGATAAGTAACTCAGCAAGCAACATAGCAATAGCTTTTGAGAATGGGATAAGTAACGCAGCAAGCAACATAGCAACAGCTTTTGAGGGTGGGATAAGTAACGCAGCAAACAACATAGCAATAGCTTTTGAGGATGGGATAAGTAACGCAGCAAGGGACAGGGCAATGTCTTTTGAGGATGGGATAAGTAATGCAGCAAACAATCGGCACACGGCAATAAACCTTTTAAGAGGGAACCGGACACCCAGCAAGGGACAGGGCAATATCCTTTGAGAACGGGAAAGGCAACGCAGCATGCGACACGGCAATAACCTTTGACGATGGAATAAAGAACGCAACATCCGATCAGCACATGGCAGTAACCTTTGAGGATGAGGTAAGGAACGCAGCAAGCGACATGGCAATAAACTCTGAAGATGAACTAAGTAACGCATGAAGCGATCGGCACATTGCAACAGCCTTTGAAGATCGAGGAAATAAGTAAGGCTGCAAACCACATGCCAATAAACTTTGCGGATTGAATAAGTAATGCAGCAACCCCGTGGCAATGAACTTTGCGGATGGAATAAGTAACGCAGCAACCACGTGGCAATTAATAAACTTTGCGGATGGAATAAGTAACGCAGCAACCCCGTGGCAATATACTTTGCTGATTGAATAAGTAACACAGCAACCACATGGCAATACGCTTTGCGGATGGAATAAGTAACGCAGCAAACCATAGGACAATAAACTTTGCAGATGGAATAAGTAGCGCAGAAAACCACAGGGCAATGAACTTTGCGGATGGAAAAAGTAACCAGCAAACCACAAGGCAATGAACTTTGCTGATGGAATAAGTAATGCAGCAACCACGTGGCAATGAACTTTGCGGATGAAATAAGTAGCGCGCAAACCACGTGGCAATGAGCTTTGCGGATGGATTAATAAGTAACGCAGCAAACCATAGGACAATAAACTTTGCAGATGGAATAAGTAGCGCAGAAAACCACAGGGCAATGAACTTTGCGGATGGAAAAAGTAACCAGCAAACCACAAGACAATGAACTTTGCAGATGGAATAAGTAATGCAGCAACCACGTGGCAATGAACTTTGCGGATGAAATAAGTAGCGCGCAAACCACGTGGCAATTAATAAACTTTGCGGATGGAATAAGTAACGCAGCAACCACGTGGCAATGAACTTTGCGGATGAAATAAGTAGCGCGCAAACCACGTGGCAATGAGCTTTGCAGATGGATTAATAAGTAACCCAGCAAACCACGTGGCAATGAACTTTGCGGATGGATTAATAAGTAACCAGCAAACCACGTGGCAATGAGCTTTGCGGTTGGATTAATAAGTAACCAGCAAACCAGGTGGCAATGAGCTTTGCGGATGGATTAATAAGTAACCAGCAAACCAGGTGGCAATGAGCTTTGCGGATGGATTAATAAGTAACCAGCAAACCAGGTGGCAATGAGCTTTGCGGATGGATTAATAAGTAACCAGCAAACCAGGTGGCAATGAGCTTTGCGGATGGATTAATAAGTAACCAGCAAACCAGGTGGCAATGAGCTTTGCGGATGGATTAATAAGTAACCCAGCAAGCAATCACCACATGGCAGTAGCCTCAGCAGACGGCACAACGATAAAATAAGTAATAAAATATTATCAATTCAGCACGAACTGCACACCAGGCTTAAAATAGTATCAGAACCTTAAAACAGTTTCTTCTTGATCATAATGACAGCGTTAATGACTTTGGCCAAGCGACTTTTTGACATTACATAATAGCGAAGTTGAGCGTAGACGTTACTTGAAAGCACAGAACCCTTGCCGAACCCCTATCGTCGAATCTCGCGTGAATTCCTCGACACGGACATGCCAATAGCTACTTACAGGCATGTATGTACGTATCGGGAAGCCGTTACACGATTGCTTTTCCGTATCGTTCCTACAAGTTTGTCGAAGATTAGAAAGGTGAGTCCTTTTATATTTTTCAGGTTATATATTATAGCATGCCACTGCCTGGTGTAAACAACGTTTATTGACGTTTAGGTAAGATCCAAACACGTAAAATGTTCAAAAGAACGCTGTTTATTAGGACAAAACACGACATGCGAA
>JABMCL010000145.1:190000-202500 GCA_018857735.1 Alviniconcha marisindica
TCGCTATTTTAAAGGAACAGGCTGTTGACAATACAAGGGAAACCGATGGGGTTAACTGTCTGATGCCATGGAGAGCTGGGAAACTGATGGGGTTGACTGATACTGCTTTAAAGGAACAAGCCATCACGAGGGCCAAAGAAATTAGCCTCGCCGGAAATCCCGAGGGAATTTCCGCCTAGACACAGCTAGCCTGCCCATCAAAGTATCTCCTCTCCCCTGCCACTAGGTAGTAAATAACAAATACTGCTGTTTTCCAAACGGCTTCTCCGCCTTCGAGTGCAGAGTAATAGGGAGGACAGTTGCAATCTCATCAAGTTTACAAACCAACCCTCGCTTAGTCAGAAATCGTTTTCTAATGCTGCGCAGCACCGTCCGCCTGGAACAGTCTCCCTTGCAAAGTTAGATCATCAAACACACTCATATCTTTCAAATCATCTTTGAAATCTCGCCTCTTCAAGCTACCCTATTAACTCTGTGCGTACGTGCGTGCGTGCGTGTGTACGTGTGCCGTCAAACGGAAGTTTGCTTTGACTGTTTTGGTTCTTTGCTTTGTAATGGGCTATGTGCTCCAATATGGAGAAATAGCACATGAAAGAGTATATTATCATTATTGTCTGATGAAGACTGCCTGAGCTGACAAGAAGGTGGAGACAGTAGAGAAGCGACGAAGAAGGATGCCCTTGACGATCTTTTTTGAAGAAGAGCGTCAAGAGCATCGATCCTTCTTTTTCATCGTCAATCAGACGAACACTGGAACCGTTTCAAAGGCAACGTTTGAGAAACTTCTGAGAGACAGGGTGGTGCGTATAATTATAGGTTTTCCCGTGCGTACAGATACCATCTCGAAGTGAACTGGACTGAACTGACAAGAAGGATACAACATACCTTATGCATCACACAGTCAGCGAAGTGAACTAGCTTTAAAATTTGACTGGCGTGGACTTAAACAATAGCCGTCACCTGAACAGACCAGCCACGCAACCCACGGTACCGCGTATGTATTTGGGTTTCAAGGAAGCTCAGCTGGATTATCGTATTCAAACCATTCTTATCATGATAAAGACAGTACCAGTGTGTGATGGGGTTAGAAATCCTAAACCTGCTTTGTGAAAAAAATATAAGAAAGTTTGGTTGTTTTTGTTTTGTTTTTCTTTTTGCTTCGAGTCAAACTTCAGTGTCCATCACTGCTCTTAACCCCTTCACTGCCCCAGCCTGTAAATATTCCCCGGGCCGAAAGATACGCGAAGGCGCCTGCAAACAGCATATTTCCCGGTCCTTTAGCATATCTGCTTTCAATGCTAAGCGTTTTTGATGACATTCCTTTCACATGCCAGTGCGAAAAAGAAGAGAAAAAGGCTTAAGTTATTCATAGACAATGAAATTTCTGTATTCTGTATTAAGGGTTTCAGATTTCGCACTTTTATTGGTCGTTTTTGAGTGACATCATGGCAGTGAATGGGTTAATGAGGTTACGTTGCAGAGGAGAAACGTACAAATACGGTTCTCATTTCTTCTACGTCTCTTTGTCCTCATCCGGCATTGACATTCGGCGGAAACGACTGATACGAGTTAAAGAACGAGTTTCTATTATAATGCTACTTTGTGACAGTTCAATCGAAAAAGACAGTCCGCCACTTATTAAGAACGGCTGAGCGCCATCAAGACAGAGCCATACAGACAGCAGTCAGACCGACTAAACGCCATCAAGACAGAGCCATACAGACAGCAGTCAGACCGAAAAAAGGGGGGACAGCAGTCAGAACGGCTGAGCGCCATCAAGACAGAGCCATACAGACAGCAGTCAGACCGACTAAGCGCCATCAAGACAGAGCCATACAGACAGCAGTCAGACCGACTAAGCGCCATCAAGACAGAGCCATACAGACAGCAGTCAGACCGACTGAGCCAATAAAGACAGAGCCATGAGACGCAGTCAGACCGACTAAAGCCATCAAGCGACCATCAGACGCAGTCAGCCCGACGAATGCCTAAAAGACGAGCCAGCGACGCAGTGACCGACTGAATGCCATCAAGACAGACCCATCAGACGCAGTCAGACCGACTGGCCATCAAACAGAGCCATACAGACAGCGTCAGACCGACTGAACGCCATCAAGACAGAGCCATACAGACGCGTCAGAGACTAACGCCATCAAGACAGAGCCATACAGACAGCAGTCAGACCGACTGAAGCCATCAAGACAGAGCCATACAGACAGCAGTCAGACCGACTGAATGCCATCAAGACAGAGCCATACAGACAGCAGTCAGACCGACTGAATGCCATCAAGACAGAGCCATACAGACAGCAGTCAGACCGACTGAATGCCATCAAGCAGAATAAGACAGAGTGACCGACTGTGCCATCAAGACAGAGCCATACAGACAGCAATCAGACCGACTGAATGCCATCAAGACAGAGCCATAGAGGGGGAAGGGGAAGTATCAAGCTGGGGAGCCAGCCTGCGGTGTGCGCATGAAACCAATTGTCATCAGATCAACATACCATCATCTCCGCCACTTCCCCACCACCGTTTCCAACAACGCTAAAAAAACACCAAAAAACCCAAAACGGAAATCATTAACTCATTCACGACGCTCTCTCCCCCACTCCCTTCAAAACCCCTTTCCAAAGGGGGGGGGGGGGGTGTAACGAAGTATCGCGTCCTCCGCTGCAGATTATTTACCCCTCACCTCCCCCATAAAGCTGCTTTTGATGGTGGGCGGTAACCGGTTTGAGGAGGGGAAATATATTGCTATGATGTGTTGGCATGGCCGGGGATTAACGGCAGAACGCTGGAGGGCAGCCCTGGCTCTGTGCCCTCCTCCCTACCCTCCCGCCCTCCACTCCCCTCCACTCCTGCCTTGCAGTGCTGCTCTGAGGCTGGGCCAGAAGAAGAAGAAACGACGTTGCTGGGAGAAGAATGCGTGAGCTAAGTCAATTGATATTTCAGCCTCTCTCCCCGTCAAAGGATATGAAATAGAGGTACTTTTTTTCCCCTTTTCTTCTGAAGACTATATTATGTATACAGTCCAGGTGAGTTATAACGTTATCTCCAAAATGCTCATTTTCATAAATGAATAGTTGTGCCATTTTTTTTCTGAAGACTATATTATATATATTCCAAGAGAGTTATAACGTTATCCCCAAAATGTTCATTTTCGTAAATAAGTCCTCTGCAAGAAAGCACAAAATGTTCGAGTTCAACCACACGACATCATAGTGCCCTTTTAACCAATGGAAGACACTTGGTGATGATGTCACATAATGCCAAGTGCAGTTAATGGGTTAAAGGGAAACTGAAACGGAGGTGTTTTGGGCCCTAGCAATAGGAATGCAATAAATACAAATAAAGTGTTTAAAGCAAACACAGCACTTTTACAATCAGTTTTTGGCCCTGTTTATCAAAATTGAAAAGAAAAGAAAAATCGATGGTTGAAATTCGCGAAAACACGACCGTGAGTGCTGCCATTTAGTACATATCAGTGACGTCATAAACATGGCCTGAATGTACAATAGAATACAATAATACTTTATTAATCTTTATAAAGGAAATTTAGTTGTCTGCCTTGGCAAATTAGCACAAGTACGTAAAAAACGTAAGTAAATACCGTACAGTTTCGCTCACTTAATTAATAAAAACTTAATAAAATCAAGTAAATAAACAGTAAGAAGAATGTGTGGCAAAAATATCAAATAGGTCACGAACCAGCTTGTTTCTGCTCTTCGCTGGTAAAGAGCGAACCAGCATTGCTGAGCTCTGAGAGTTCAAATTAAACAAATAATCATCATACAAGCAACAACGTACTTCTTCCAGCTAAATGTTGGTAAAACAATGAGAACGAAGCCTGCAGATGGACATAATTATTTGCACATTTTATTAGACCAATTACTCCTTCGGTTCAAGTCCCCTTTAATGGATAGTCAACTGAACAAGTTGCATCAGGGCGAGACGCTGTAAAAAAAAGAGTCAAACATCCCCCCCCCCCACAAAAAAATCTAAACGAACAGAAATCACACAGAATCACATCTCATCAAAAATCAAGTTAGTGAAATACATATGGGCCAAAGATTTTGTTTAACTTTTGTGTGTGTTGAACAAAATGACTCAGGGCCAAACAAATAAAAATCTCGCTGACCGTTCATGACTGACGACATTTTAGTTTAAAAAGAATTAGGATAAAATGCGGTTGAAAGAGCCAGAAAGATAGAAATTTGAGAGGCAGGGTCCATGGCAGTAGGCAAAGCATGCCAAACTATATCGTGACCTATTCCGGGCTTAATTAACCACTTCGCTGCCCCAGCCTTTATAATTTCCGGGTTGAAAAGTGGACACATGCAAGCTTGCAAACAGTACATTTGATGATCCTATAACAAATCCGCTTTCAACACTGTGCATTTTAATAGAAGTCCTTTCACATGCTCACGCGAAGCGGTGTAAAAGGCCTTTTAATGATCTGAAGTTTGGCCCTTGTACTGGTCGTTCTCAGAGTGACGGCGCAGCAAGCATGGCAGTGAAAGGGTTAATAGAGGGAATATTTGATAACTTTGGGTTCTCAGCTGAGGGGATCTAAATTCTGGGGTCCACGGTACTCCGTAGCTGTTCCGGGGTTAGGACACTCCTGCAGCCTATATCTACATCTTTGGGTAGGGAACATTTGGGTAGGGAAAACACACATCAAACTTTAAGACGGGGCGAGAGCAAGCGAGGGCACGTTGAGGCCTGGCTGCTGGCGATTTCAGAACATCTCAATCATCGTCTCTATCGACGTTCCATCACAATTTTCACATCAGACTGGGCAATTTGTAGTCGTTTCGACCACTTCTAACACCCACTTTTTACAGCGAAAATGGCGGAATTCCCTACTAACCTCTGACACCCTGCTACACCTCAAACGGCGCTGACGAGAGAGAGAGAGAGAGAGAGAGAGAGAGAGAGAGAGAGAGAGAGAGAGAGAGAGAGAGAGAGAGAGAGAGATTTGGCATTTATGCCGTATAACACGGTTATATCAGGAGAGAGAGAGAGAGAGAGAGAAGAGAGAGAGAGAGAGAGAGAGAGAGAGAGAGAGAGAGAGAGAGAGATTTGGCGTTTTATGCCCAGTGACAAGAAGAGAGAAGAAAGAGAGAGAGAGAGAGAGAGAGAGAGAGAGAGAGAGAGAGAGTAGAGAGTTTTATGATTCAAACATTACGGTTATATCAGGGCGAGAGAGAGAGAGAGGAGAGAGAGAGAGAGAGAGAGAGAGAGAGGAGAGAGAGAGGAGAGAGAGAGAGAGAGAGAGAAGCGTAACTGGTGTTTTAGCCCAGTCAACCATTACGGTTATATCAGGGCGAGAGAGAGAGAGAGAGAGAGAGAGAGAGAGAGAGAGAGAGAGAGAGAGAGAGAGAGAGAGAGAGAGAGAGAGAGAGAGAGAGAGAGAGAGAGATGGATGGAGAACGATGATGATGATGATGAAAGACGATTCCGGTTGTATTGGCATGATTCTGCGTCAAGGGATATTCGCACCAAAGAAATCTTGGAACATGTGAAATCGGTTTAACGCTGCTTGAAATAGAGGTCTTCGATCACATTTTGCCTTTGATTATGGTAATACGACCCATGATGATGTTTGGCGGCAATATGATAATGGCGATCGATGTGTGTGTGTGTGTGTGCGTGCGCGCGCGTGTGTGTATGTGTGTACATTTGTATGTGTGTGTGTGTGTGTGTGTGTGTGTGTGTGTGTGTGTACATGTGTATGTGTGTTTGTGTGTGAGTGTGCGTGCGCGCGCGCGCGCTTTACATATGTATGTGTGTGTGTGTGCGTTGTGTGTGTTGTGTTGTGGTGTGTGTGGTGCTTGCGTGCGAATGTGTGAGCGTGTTTTGTGAGTGCGTGCGCGCGCGCACACGCGCGCTAGTGTGTGTGCGTGTGTGCGTACGTGTGTGCATAAGTATGTGTGTGTGTGTGTGCGTGCGTGCCCACGTGTGTGAGAAGCGTGGATAGGCAGTGATGGTTGTGGTAGGGGGGTGTCGCCTCGACATAAGGGTGTGTGTGTGTGTGTGTGGGGGGGGGGGGGGGGGAGGGGGGTTATACACCTCCAGAGTGCAATACCTTTTACAAACTCCAGCCGAAGTTCCTTCTATAAACTAAGCCCCGTGAACTCGCCCAGCTCGGTTCCTCCTCCCTCCCAGACTGCAACACTCCAGGCTGTATTGACGGATGCCAATGCTCCTTTGGCCAGGGCAGAACACAGTCCGGGGCTCTTGATGCCGAGATGTTAAGGATCTTTCCACGATCGATTATGGTTAGTATGCTGGACTTCAAAACGCGGGATGTATTTGCAAAAGCACGCGTTCGAGAGCCGCTATTTCGGCAGTAAGAATGTCTGGGGAAATTCGCCCGAGAAATAGGATAACGCATCCCATAATATAGCGCCCATTCATCACTGGGAGTGATCAATGGAAATACTCTATAGCTAGGAATTTGTTGGCGGAAAACGAGTCAGGGCTAGGAGGGCCACTATCACAAAGGCATCATGGTCGTATAAGAGTTATGAAATGTTAACTGAAAGGTTTTGCGTGTGACTGTTGTGTCTGACGTCAACATTCATTGCTTTCTTTTCTGTCCTTTCGTCTCTCCCTTTCCCTTTTGCCCCCCCCCCCCGTCCCATCTCGACTTCCATCGTCAATGATATGCTAGAGAAAGACAACAGTAAAAAAGAAGAGAAGGCCGTATTGACCCGAGAGCTCATCTTTATTGATGGAGAAATGATAGTACATCAGCAACAATCCTGACGAAAGAAAGCTGTTGATGCAAGAGGGCTTTTAGTTGGACATTCGCTAGTGTCGTTTCAAAGCACTGCAACCATTTGCAGCAGAAACACAAAAAGACGCAAGATCGTTTGAAACTTCTGACTGGTAATCTCAAGAAATGAAAGTATGATTATTTCCCTTCATTAAAGTTTTCATAATTTTTTTTGTTTGAATAAAAAAAGAAAAGCTATGCGAATTTGTATGTGATGTATAACAAAAACAGTACTCAGCAATGGCTTTGAAAATATATACTTCGGTTTTATTTTTCGCCCGTGAATCAAACAGAAACTGTGACTACAGCACTTTCACATTCCAACACGGACTTGTACCTTTGCAGAACTGAAGTGTAAAAATGCTGTAGGGGCAAAAAAATTAAACGATTGCCGCAAAAGTAGCGAAAAAACAAAGAAACAACAACAAACAAAACAACAACAACAATAACAAACAAAACAAAAACAAACAAACTAGCAAACAAACAAACAAACACCCCAACCACCCTGTCACCCCAACCTCACAGTTATCCTATAGCTTTCCTTCTCAGAAATGATGATACAACCTTAATGTGTACTGCAACAGGTTCAGACTTTGGATGGTTCAGGCTTTCAGTGTCTATTTAAAACACCGAAAAAGATCGAAACACCAAATAAAAAATTAGGTCTCTCTCTCTCTTTCTCTCTCTCCCCCCTCTCTCTCTCTCCCTCCCTCCCTCTGTCTCCCTCCCTGGCTCCCTCCCCCCCCCCTCTCTCTCTCAGCACACTCCAATTTAGAGTTCAAAATGACACATAATGGAAACAATCACGACCCGAAATCAACGACCCAGTTCGCTTCGAGTTAACTTCTTGTCCAAAGTCAACAAGACTGGCTGAATTACTCCCGGTCACAGTAAAGCGGTCGTCACATTTTGAAACAAGAGATTGGTTCAGAGGTGAGCCGCCAACCTGCAATTTTCTTGGACTTCAATTTGAGTGAGTTGCGTTCAAGAATCGCCCGCGGGGATGGAGGCCCCCGAGACTCCATTTCCTGTTGGAGTCTCCAAGTTGTGTCTAACCGACATAAAACGAATGACCAACTCTCGGTTACCTCCCTTCCATTTCTACACGCTTCCTGCTTCCCTGCCAGTCAGCGCCCAAGCCAGTCTTGGAGTAGGGGTGGTGTGTCTTTCCTCGCTCTTCTTCTGCCATCAGCATCGTCACCATCGAAGAAGTCAGTTTTAGATTTGGGGTTGTGTAAATTCAGCTCTTCTTTTCCCCCCGCAACGTCACCATCGCCATTGCCATCACTGTCACAACCACTATCGCATCACCATCGCCATCACTGTCACAACCACCATCGCCATCGCCATCACTGTGACAGTGATCGCCATCATCGCCATCACTGTTACAACCACTATCGCCATCACCATCGCCATCACTGTCACAACCACTATCGCATCACCATCGCCATCACTGTCACAACCACCATCGCCATCGCCATCACTGTCGCAACCACCATCGCCATCACTGTTACAACCACTATCGCCATCACCATCACCATCGCCATCAATGTCACCACCACTATCGCCATCACCATCACTGTCACAACCACCATCGCCATCGCCATCACTGTCACAACCACCATCGCCATCACTGTTACAACCACTATCGCCATCACCATCACCATCGCCATCAATGTCACCATCACTATCGCCATCGCCATCACTGTCACAACCACTATCGCCATCACCATCGCCATCACTGTCACAACCACCATCGCCATCACCATCGCCATCACTGTCACAACCACCATCGCCATCACTGTCACAACCACTATCGCCATCACTGTCACAACCACCATCGCCATTATCATCACCTTCGCCATCACTGTCACAACCACCATCGTCATCACCATCACCAAGCAAGTCAGTCTAATAGTCTCCCTCTCTTTTTCGCCCCTCCCTTTAAAGCCTGGAGTAGGTCAGAACAGAGCCCTACATGCTCAACCAGCTGCCGGGGATTCTACTCCTTCTAATGCCTACCTTTCCGGTCCATTCTGCTTCGTTTTGCCGTGTTTTCCATGCAGAGGTATGGCTAACGAATTAGGTTCCCGTAAAGTAAACATGGTGCTTAACGTCCACAGAAACTATAAGGCTTATTAGGGACGGGTGGGGGGGTGGGGTGGGGGGGGTGGGGTGGGGGGGTAGGTGAAGATTGCATACCTATCGCTACACTGTCACCGACAGAATGACACCTGCATAAACATGGGCAGCAATGAAAGCCATTTTAATGTTTCATTAATTATGTGGGACTAAGTCACTAGACCGTGTCCACAGACGACAGCTTTTGAAGAGAAAGGAGAGCCGAAGCGGATTCGAACCGAGGTCCCTTTGCTTATTAGGTTCCCATGTGGATACACGGACTAAAATAGCTAGGTCACCCTGCGAGTTGTTCCAGAGATTGATGCAGCTTCCAGTGTTGGGAGTCTGCATAAAATAAATAGGCTCCTAACTGTGAGTTGTTCGATAAAAGGCTGGAAGTTCGTCACTTGATCATGAGAGAACAGAACCAGCATGGCTGCGCCCTAAGGAACTGAGAAGCAAAGCAGAAAAGCACTTTATGTGTGTACACATACATACACACACACACACACACACACACACACACAAACCACACACACACACACACACCACACACACCACACAACACACACACACACACACACATGCACACCTCACCTCAGCCCTACTACACACAACACACACACACACCACACAAAACACACACACACACACACACACACACACACCACACACACACACCACTGCTCTCTCTTATTAAAACACACACACACACACACACAACACACACACACACACACACACAACACACACCACACACCACACACCAAACACACACACACACACACACACACACACACAACAACAACAACAACACACACACAGCAACAACAAAAACAACACAACCGACAACAACAACAACACAACCGGCAACAACAAAATCCAAAACAACACCCCGCCTGACTTGACATGCTGCAAGTAAGCACCAGTGCTAGCAGGAAAGACGGTGACAGCAAACCAAACCAAATACAAGCATAATCTGACACGAAACTGTAATCCGATGAATCTGGATACAAAAAGATTGAGAACATAACTGTCCCTTGATTAGTTTTCGATTGCTGTCGCCCCAATACCTCACACAGTCTGGAGACGACAAACTGAGAAAGAACAATCCACTGTCTTTGTCTCTGTGTCTCTGTCTGTCTGTCTGTCTCTCTCTCTATGTGTGTCTGTCTCTCTGTGTCTCTATCTGTCTGTCTGTCTGTCTGTGTCTCTGTCTGTCTGTCTCTGTCTCTCTCTCTGTCTGTCTATCTCTCTGTCTCTGTCTCTCTCTGTGTCTCTCTCTTTTTTTCTCTGTCTCTCTCTATGTCTCTGTCTCTCTGTGTCTCTGTCTGTCTGTCTGTGTCTGTCTCTGTCTCTCTGTCTGTCTGTCTGTCTGTCTGTCTGTCTCTGTCTCTGTCCCACCCTCTCCACACACACAATATAAAAAAGCAGGGATGTATAGAAAGTGAAGGAGACGGACTGAATATTGAACGGCGGGAACGGATGACGGCAACGATGACACTGAAAGAACAGCAAAAGGAGAAACAAAAGAGCATGTTCGTGTTCATGCAGCAGGTTTATGAATGCTGCCTGCAATCTAAAAAGCAAGCAAATAAAAAATAAAAAACCCGCACACATTCTAGCCACTTGAAGCGAGAATGACAGACTGTGAGATCCATAACACTGTGGGGTGACAGAAATTCTGGGACGGGGTGTTGACCACTCAACGAAGAATGAAGCAGATTGTGAAGGGAGGAATCGAAGGTGACGAGAAATACTGCAGTGAAGTGACAATAGCAGAGAGGACGAAAGCAACAGGGGCTGTGAGAGAAAGAATAATGGTGTAGTCGAAGCTACAGGAGACGGTGAAAAGAGACTGGAAAGTTTAGGGATATAGTAAATAATGGTAAGTCGAAGATTCCGGAAACTTTGAAAAGAGACTGAAAAGTTAAGGGATAGTCGAAGATACCAGAAACTTTGAAAAGAGACTGAAAAGTCAAGGGATATAGTAAATAATGGTAAGCGCAAGATACCGGAAACTGTGAAAAGAGACTGAAAAGTTAAGGGATATAGTAAATAATGGTAAGTGCAAGATACCGGAAACTGTGAAGAGACCGAAAAGTTACGGGATATAGTAAACAGAGATAGTGGAAAAATGGAAGTCAATGGAGTGACAAATACAAAATAACTGTATTATTCATAATAAATGCATAAAGTGAAAATTTGCCTTTTGGGTAATTCGTATTCCATAAAAAAAGGACAGTTAGACAATTCAACATAACAAAGGTAAAAGTACACAAATAAAATAAAATAGAGTACAACGTAGTCAAACATCGCTTCTGCGATCGATAAACTGCACAGTGATTACACATACCCCCTCACTCCACCGCACACACAAGCACATACCCACACACATACACACAGACTGTGTATTAGTATAGCCTTGTTCGCGTGTACTGCTATAATGAACGTCGAGAGGCGTAAGAACAGAACAGCATCGGAACTGAACGTACGTCCGGAAACTGACAATAACGGAGAGGACGAAAGCAGCCGAAGCAGTTAGGGAAACGTAATGGTGAAATTAAGGTACCGGAATGACATAGTAACGGAAGGTACCGTTACTACATCCTTTAACTTTTCAGCCTCTGTTACTTTCTTTAACAACAGAGACTGAAAATGTAAAGGATACAGTAACGCTAACAGAGATACTGGAGAAATGGAAGGCACTGGAGAGACATACAATTAGCCTATTAGTATAGCCTTGTTCGCGTGTACGGCTGTAATGAACGTGGATAACAGAACAGCATCGGAACTGAACGAAGAGTGAAGAAGATTGTGAAAGAGGGGATTAGAGCTGAGGAAAAATACTGCAGGAAAGTGACAATGACGGAGAGGACGAAAGCGGAAAAGGTGTAATGACGAAGGTACCGGAAACAATGACAATAACAGAGACCGACAAGTTGAGGGATGGTAAAGGTAACGGATTAAGTAAGTAACTTGGGCGTTTTACGCTCAGTCAACCATTACGGTCCTATCAGGGCGAAGGTAACAGAGAATAGTGGAGAAGGCAGTGGATCGGAAGGCATACGAGTGCAGCTTTTTTCAGCGTGTACTGCTGCAACAAACATCGAGAAATGTAACAACAGAACTGCATCGAAAGCCATTAACAACGAGATTTTGTGTCATTTTTTCGGGGTGGACCGCGGCGGACGCGTCAATTCAACATCCCGCTGTCTCCATCTATCGAGATAGCCATTTACAATGAACCATCACATGTTCTCTCATTGAAACCTGAAGTCGGTCACAATATCGCTTCGCCTGAGGCCAGAAATTCTGCCTTCCACGCACACTTAACTTTGTTTTTTCCAGATCCTCTTCAACCGTCAAGAGGTGTCTGTCGCAACAGTAGATCAGACTTTTACTTACGATAATTATGATAATTATGATGAATTGTGTTTGTCTGCACTTTTTTTTTAATAACATAATCAACTAATCGTTACCGTTCACAATTACGCACATATGCATAAAAAAATATTTTCTTTGATACCTCAGTTTGAAAAACAACACACACACACACACACACACACACACACACACACACACACACACACACA